>JASAND010008574.1:0-29136 GCA_030248195.1 Trissonchulus latispiculum
AAGATTTATTCGGGGGCGTGCACTACAGGGACCTTAGTCCTTTGCATGCCACGGTAAATCCTGCATTGGTTTCTCGAGAAATATATACTAACTATTTTTTTACTAACTACGTTAGATACGTAATGTACATTCCCGTGGCCTACCAAACTCTGGCGTCACCGTAACTGTTTGTCTACTAACCCTGACATGATCTTGCCGCTTGCATGCACCAGCATTGTCATGTCAGATGTAGTACATTGTTGTATGTGGACGCGGCGTAATGGGCTGGGCAGCCGCGGGGTGAGTCACGTGGATGTAATAAAAAATTTATTTGTTTACTAACACCACGTGATTTGCTCGGGATCCCCCCCCCCCCCCAAGAAAAAAAAAGCAGAAGAAGAAGAAGAAAATGTGTTATGCAAAAAAACCGTTGCCCCCTAAAATACGTGGAAAAATTTCCCGTAAACGTATATAAACTTTGGAAAAAGTATCGATCTCGCAAAAATGTCGTTAACTTTAATGCCTATAAACTATCAGCCAAGGATGTTCGAAGTTCAATTAGAGAACACGTACATCGATCTGAAGAAAACATTCTAGCTAGAAAAGATCCAAACGCTCTCTACTCATATTTTCGAAGCAAACTGACATCAAAAGGTTGTATACCCACCCTGCTAAATCAAACCTTTGAGGCTGTTACGGACTCAGAGAAGTCTGAAATTTTGAATGAACAGTTTGCAAGCGTTTTCACGGTTGATGATGGAAATCTCCCCATGTTTCCACCGAGAACAGAAAATATTGTTCCTAGTTTAATAATAACAAAAGATCTTGTCGCAAAATTTTTAAAAAAGGCGCCGCCCAAAATTTCCACCGGCCCTGATAACATTCCTCCCTTGCTACTTAAGAGAATGGCTTCAGTTTTGTCAGAACCCCTACAGTTTATTTTTTTATTTATGATTTATTTTGCGATAGAGTAGCGAAAATTTCAAAAGTCCGTAAAAGATTTCGGCAAAACAATTTAGGACAAAGTAGTAAAATTTGGCCACATTTTGGGTTATAATGGGTGGTTAGAATAGGGGCAATTCATGGTGGTTTGCTCGAATGGGAGAGGCAGTCGCCGATTTGGGCCCCTGGAAAATTAATCTAGTTAGATTAGATACATCCGTCCTCATGCCGTTGTGCAACTTTTATTAATTTTAGACCATTAACTTAAACCTGGAAGATGTCAGATTGCTTCTGTTTCATCAGATTCCTGTATTTTCCTTGTTCGTTGTTGCCAAACGCAAGAAACGTACGTGTGTATGTACTTTATTGCTATGGTTTTTATTGGGTAGAAAGCTTGTTTTTGTGTCTAAAATAATATTCTGCACACGTTGTTTTTTCAGTCTGTCTTCTGCCGCTGTCCTGCTCTATTCACTGAACTAAATATTTATATTTCTTTTTGTTTAAATCTGTAGTTAGTTTCAGACTTTGCCCTGTTCTCGGTGCTGGTGGACGAGAGCAGCGAACGCGTGTCATCGCCCGCCCTGACCCGCACAAAACTGCGGCGCTCTGTCCCTACCGCCTCCAGCGAGATTGTCTGTAGCCCCAATGTGAGTTTGACTATGGTATATCTAATGCTTTCTTGTCTATTGTATGTGGAACAAAACACATGTTTAGTACAGTGGCGCACATAGACAATTTTGTCGTGGGGGGGCCGGCCTCAGAAGAATTTGGGGGGGGGGAGGGTCCGGGGGGGAAGCCCCCCAGACGTTTAACAAATTGCGAAAACAAGGTTCAAAAACCAAAAATAAGCGTAAACTGTATACAAAAACAGAGCAAATTTCGTGCCACGGGTGCGAAAATTTTTTTGAAATCTTGAAAGTTGCTACAGAAAGGTTTAAGCTGGAATAAGATTAAATTAAGCAAAAATGAAGTCAATTTCGAGCCGATGGCACAAAAGTTTTGAAATGTTATGTCCGCGCCGCGCGCGGACATTAAAACATTTATACGTCTGGTTTTGGCGGAGGTCGCCCCCCCTCCTAAGTGCATCCCTGTTTGAGTACGTATCTTGTCCTACAAAATCATAACTTTGGCCTTCAGTAAGTTTATCAATCTACCTAATCTGTAGATTTGCTGTTTACACAGTCCGTATCTGCTTTATTGGTTGTGCTACACTCTGCTCTTGTGTTCTTTCCAGGGCAAATTCGTGGTCTACATCTATCGGGACAACTTGCATGTGTGTCAGCTGCCGGAGGGTTGTCGCGGGGGCTCCTCCGACTCCCTTCGCCTGGCCTCTCATCTGAACGGTGGACAGCAGCCCTTTGTCTCTGTATGCTTTCATCCCCAGGACATTGCCTGTGCCACTGGGGACGCTGCCGGTCGTATTGTGATTTGGTAGGTACTGATCAATGGGATAATAAATAATGGGCGCTCTTTTTAGTGTACACCAAATTTCCCTAAAATAGCAGATGTTCCCTAAAAGTTGCATTTTAAACGCCTGTAGGTTTGCCTAAAGGTCGGTTCATGCTCCGACGACTGAGCAACGGAGATACGGGCGAAAGGATAAACGTACAATTTCTACGTTTTCCCGGCTCACACTTGAACAGAGAAACGGAGTAGCGGGGAACGGGGGAAAGGAGATTCAACTTTCTGTTGCAAACATTCCCTGCCATTTCCACCTCGATAATTTATTTCTGTGTCGGTACTGTGGAAGCGCCCTGGGTGCACTCAATGCACAATAAAGACTTGATTTTGCGGGAGCTTAGAAAAATGCTTTGATAAGTTTGATTAATAGGATGTCTTTCTTTTGTCTGAATTGACGAGATAGATACAATCAAAACAACCACTCGTCCGCGGATCCCTGAGGATACGGTGATATCACAATTAATAAAATGAAAATCAAAACGTGAACATCCAGTGTCAGACCAACCTTATTTCACAACCGGTTTCGAACTAATTTTGTCTGAATTGGGCATTCTCTGTCAGTCTTCCTTTTTCTTTCCAGGCGTCAGATCATGGACAGTTCCCCTGTGAAAACGCTCCTTCATTGGCACACGATGCCAGCCCGGGCCATTGCTTTCAGTCCTGAAGGTGAGGTCCTTCCTTCCTGTCCTACAAGCTCTGTAGTTTGACTCTTGACACACTTTTCCCAATTGCCTTTTTGCTGATGTGAGTTGGATAGCTGACTGTTTGCACGGCGTAGCAAGTTTTGTAAATAAGCATGCTGTTTAGGGGGAGTGTGGGGCTCCCCAAGTTTTGGAACGCCCTCACTTTTCTCTCTGGGGTGTGTGGGGCCAGTCCTACCCCCGGGAATCGTTCCCCCTGACTTGGCTCCCCCCCCCCCAGGATTCGGGTATTCTCCCCCAAAAATTCCAAAGTGCCCAGAAAAAATGGATTTTGAGGGTAAATTTTCAAAAAAATATGTTAAAATCTAAGCATTTTGTCGAAACTACTTTTTGGAGGTCAAATTTTCAAAACGTTTCTCACATTTTAGCTAACTAGTAACTATGGACTTATCAACTCATTTTAAGATTTTAAAACAGCGACAGCTTGCGTTTATAACATTAACCTGTTAATTTTTCGCTAAAAATTTAGACACGCCTTGGGCTCAGTCACGCCTCCCCACTTCTCCCTCCCTAAGGAATGCGCAGCCTACCTCTTTTTCAAACCCCTAAACACACACTCTGCTAATTTGGCTTGTGGTTTCAGGGTCCACTCTGTACAGTGGCGGGGCGGAGTGTGTCCTGGTGAAGTGGTCCGTTCACAGTCGCTCCAAACAGCGGTCCAAGGAGTTCCTCCCCCGCCTTCCCGCTCCCATCACCTTCATACAGCCGGCGCCTTCAGGATCCAGCAATGTGCTGGCCGTGCTTCTGGCCGATAACGGTAATGGTTCACTTTGGTGTTGTGATTTTCATGTCCTCTGACAGTATTGTAACACTGGGCAGCGATTCCTTTGCCCAGTATAGTCCTAGATCATGGGAATTTTGGGCCGCGTTGCGAAAGATTCTCCTATGCATAGGAGCGCTTCTAAGTTCAGCTTAGGTGATCACTTAGGAGATTTGGGTTTCATAAGATTCTCCTTAGCCAAGAGGTATATTTAAAACTCCTAATTAAGTTAGAAGCTAACACTTAGGAAAACTCTTCTGAAACTGGTTTAGTAGCTCTCCTTCTGTTACTATTAGTGCCAGATGTACTGTGTTGGCTCTTGTGATGGTATAGAATATTGATTAGTTTGTCCTGTTGTATGTAGGATATCGATTGATCAGTGATCAGCTGAAGATCGTTCAGATCATTCAACAGTTTGTGACCTGCTGGAATCGAAGTGCCGTCCAGTCGCCCGGTTGCCTCCTGTTTGATCGATGGGGCTCTGGCGGGGCTCGAACCCGCGGCGCCCTCCTCAGCAATGCGGCCGTTGGTGAACTGCAGTTCTATGAGCCCAAGCGGCAGCAGCATCTATTCAGTGTAAGTCACACTTTTGTGTGATGTGGCATGACTAAGTTACTTCTGGAATCAAAGATTGTGACACGGTTTGCTGTTACTTCCTGCTGGTATTTGAGATTTGAGAAAACTTTGGTTAAAAGGCGAGGAATTTAAGCGCAAAAATTCAACGGTTTTCCTGGCTTCCCTTGACCCTTTTTTCATGAAGCTCTTTCTATTAAACATTAGTATCAGCTTTTCAGTATGAGTTTTTTAGGTCGTCCGGTGTCGTTAAATTTGTTCAAATGTTTTTTAATATTATATTTAATGTTTTTTTGCTTTTTTCTCTAGATAGATGTGGTGGGTCAGAATCTGCCTCCGGCAGAGCGCTCCGGTCAACTCCCCCTCACAGATGTGGCACGGGTGGCCTTGAGCCGCACCTGGCTCGCCACCGTGGAACAGCGACAGGAAAAGTACTCCCCCACGCTGTCGGACAGTGTCCTGAAATTGTGGTCCTATGATGAGACCAGACAAAAGTACGTATGTTCCTAGAACCTACAACTATCGTTTTTTCCCTTAGCTCAGGCACCGAAACACAGAGGCACCATGTTTTGTAACACCAAGCCTGCAGTAGTTGTCAAAATGTAAAGTGAAACTTCATTAGCGGAAATTTCAAAAGCGGCACTGGCTAGCATAATATTATTTACATTTTTTGAGTTGTCGTCTTTTTTTGGTCCAAGGAATGAAGCCTGTACAAGATAGACCATCCGTCCTGGTTTTCGGAGACTGTTTTTTCTCGGGAATGTGTTTTCTTAACTGTAAACTGCTCCAGGCAGTAAGGGTGCTTCCTCCACTTTTTTCCTGTGGAGATTCCAGTCACTAGCTTGTAGAGTAATATTTTTAACAATTACCTGATGAGAAAATAAATGCAGGAACAGTACGGGCGGGAGAGAAAAGAAATATTGCCGTTTCATTGGGATGGAAGAAATTGTTTGCAGTCAGTCTGTGACATTTCAATTATAAACATTTTTGTTGTTAGACATGCCTTGTGTAAAGATAAAAGTGCAATCCAAATGTCATTGGTACTCATAAAAGTTTCATACATAATTTCATAATGAAATTTGCTCATATTTTAGAAATAGACTAATTCTGTTTGTTTCCAGCTTCTCCCTGAACACTTGCATTGAATGGCCACACAGGGGGCCGGTTCAGGACATGTGCTTTAGTCGGGCCCCCGAACGTGAGACTGGCACTGCACCCGTGGGATTTAGCCATGAGCTGGTGACAGTCAGTCTGGACGGCTACTACAAAGTCTGGAACTATGACCTGGATTCCTTTCCGCAGGATGGTGAGCCATTGGAAAATTTTAGGGTTTTTTTAGATTTAATGTTTTGATTCATTTGCACTATCGGACTTTAAGTTGTATCATGTTGAACTATTTTTGAGTTCAGAGTTAGTTAGCTGTGACCATAGGTTAACAAGTGGATATGGGGCCCAACCTTCCCAGACCTGGCAAGCTACAAGCCCTACCGTCGTCAGGCAGAATGGGTAAGGAAGAATGCAAATCGACCAAAATTTTGGTTATTTTTTCTCAAGATTGATGACAAGATTGATGATATTGTAGCAGATTGCTTCAATAAATTAGAAATGCTACTATTGAACCTTGTACGTATATATGGCCGTTTTCAGGGTATTTTTTTAGGGATTTTTCCCGGGGGGCGGGGGCTGTAAAAATACTCTGGTTTTATTCACTAATTTCTTAACTATAGTTTTTAACCGTTCAGATTCTTCCTCAGCAGAGCATTGGAGCTGCGCACGTGCCGGCAGCTATCAAGACTTGTCTGCGCGCGCATGCGCCATCAGTCCGGATAATTCTGTCCTGGCTGTGGCTTTTGGTCCCAAACTAACTCTGTGGAAATTTGCCTCCGGGGAATTTATTGCCGTACTTTCTGATGGGGCTGTCGCGTCTTCTGAGCCCCTTTTTTCAGAGTCCCAGTTTTGGAGGTTTGTCGTTACAATTTTCTCGGTTTTATTTGAACGTTAATTTCTTTTTGTTTTTAACCCTTTCGCTGCCTTACCCGTCATATGACGGGAAGTCATCTCTTCTATAATGCCGACCCGTCATATGACGGGCTGAGACTAACGTTAAAGATAGCACTATCAAAGAAGTCGGCATAATAGAACGATTTAAGCTTTGCAGGTGGCATATGAGAATGAAATTCTAAAATTTTCAGTAGTTGCCCGTCTTATGACGGGCATCGGCATATCAGTATAAGGATTTCAAAAAATCTGGTTTTCGGGCCCGGCACTCGAGGAAAAATCCAAAAATGGTGGTGGCAGCGAATTAAGCAGCCAGCATTAACTTGTGCTTACACTCGTCTTGAATCTGATTCCAATTTTCGTCAAATGATTAGGATTAAAATTAACCCATACATATTATGTTGGGGTTGTTTTTTTAATTTTTAGTATATACAAACGAATACTTTCGTACTTTTGCAACTTTTTATTGCTCACTT
Organism: Trissonchulus latispiculum; assembly: GCA_030248195.1. Classification (NCBI taxonomy): domain Eukaryota; kingdom Metazoa; phylum Nematoda; class Enoplea; order Enoplida; family Ironidae; genus Trissonchulus; species Trissonchulus latispiculum. Next base: position 6,891 of record JASAND010008574.1, read on the forward strand.
CATTCTGTGTTATCCTAGGCGACTTGGCTTCGGTGAATCTGATCTGACCAGCCACCTGCTCATCTCTGCAGACCCCTCTCAGCTCTCTGCCTGGAACCTGACCACTCTTTCCAGTACGTATGCCAGCCATAGTATTATTTTTTCTTGATTTGAATTTTATCCTTTTCCTGTTAGTTCTCCTTTAATTGCCTTAATTTTAATTTAACCCTCACACCAGCCCCCCCCAGCTTCTTCATGTTGTTTAGTTTGTCATTATTGCGGTTAATTCTCTAAAGTTTGCTAAGGGTTCTGCATACTTTGCAGATATTCATTTGCTATGTTCATACAATGACCGTTTCAGCTGTCTGTCCTCGTGGTTAACTTTATGTTAAATTAATCTAAATTTGTGTTAAAGGAAATTGGATGATGGTTTATTAATTTTTGTGCATCTTTCAGTTATGTATTTTAGTGGAATGGTCTGTGGACGTGGCCAGCACGTGTTTTGCCTTTGATCCGCACAGTTTCACTGCAGCCCTGTTTACTGCTAATCCAACCAAAAGTTAGTTGAATCACAAATATTTTCTTACCTTTTCTTACTTTTCTGGGAAGGGTGCAGATTTTTTAGTATTAAGGTAGTGCTGTAGTTAGGATTCTAATGATGTTAACCCAAAGAAATTGATTAAATTGCTGATTTTTTTCTGATTGATAGTTAACCTGATAAACTGCCAGAATGGTTCGGTTGTTTGGAGACGCCCCCTTGAGCCAGAGTCTATCAGTGTCGCCGGGGCGGAGTTTGGCTCTTTGGATACGGGCCCTGACCAGATGCAGGATCTACACTTTCTGGATGCAAGCCAGGTTTGTCCCCTGAACCCTCAGATTTTCACATAGACTTTTAAGTATCTTCCAATTTCGCCTCACTGTTTTTTTCGCATTGCTTTGCAGAGCAATTTTTTGTGTAAATTCTAAAAATAATGTTTTTATTTCTTTGAGTATTTCTCTCTTTTTATTTTGCTCTTTTTTGTAGCGACTTCATGTACTGACTTGTGCTGAGCGTAAATCCTTGTATCAGTCGGACGCTCGACAAACGGTAACTACAGTGCTAAATTGCTTTTGATAGTTTTGGATTTGGTGAACTTTTGTTTCTGATTATTTGTCATAAATTCTGCTTGAATCTGCTTAGCTTTGGTGAGCGGACGGGAAGCAAACTAGCCATTACAAGTCTTTCACAGATTGAGTAAAATTCATTTCAATTTTTAATTTTTATTTTTAAATTTTTTCGCAATGGAAGGAACTTGGATTGTTTTTGAGGAGTGGATCATGAAGACGAATAAATTTGCAAGCTTTTTAGCAGAATATCATCCCATGACTCAAAAATTGGTGTGCAGCGCTACCTTCCTGCACACCACTTTAAAATTGAATTTTGGAGAAAATCCAGATCGGATCAAAGAAAAGTAAGGGGTGGATCAAGAAGTACTCCACCCAAGGATCATGACTCAAAAGGTTTTGGGCCTGACTCAAGAAGTGGGTGTGCCAAGGCTACATACGTGGCTGTATTTAGGAGCTATTTCCAAGCGATCCGAGCCTCTCTGCTTCTACGGCCTTGCAAATGATGCTAACCGAATCAAAGATTCCCTCAGTTTCTGATCATGCTGCCCCTGTGACCCTTGGGACCTCCAAGTCTAGACAGGAACAGCTACAGGTTTGTTTGGCTCCTTCCTAGGGAAAGAGGCACTAGTTTTGACTGAGCTAGAAGTATCTTATCTTCATACCTGTTACTCTGACATTATTACAGTACATTTATGTGCCTAGCTAATACGATGTAGTTTTAAAGCGATATACGTATATATATATATATATATATATATATATATATATATATATATATATATTCCCGGATCGATGGTTAAATCCGGACACCAATTTTGAGGGTCTTTTTGGCTTAGTGGGTCATTTTTAGGCTTAGAAAGGATCGTGTTTTAACACGTCTAAGCCTAAGCCACCTCTTAAACAAAGTAGAATTGTTAATTTTTAATTGTTTTCGAATTTAACCTGATAATAGCCATGTCATAACCTGATTCCAGAGACGAGTGTTCTGACATACCCCGATTTTTAATTTTAATTTGTACTGATTTAGATTTCAGTGTCCTGATATAGCGGCGCGTGTCCTGATATAGCGGCGCGTGTCCTGATATAGCGGCGCGTGTCCTGATATAGCGGCGCGTGTCCTGAAATAGCGGCGCGTGTCCTGATATAGCGGCGCGTGTCCTGAAATAGCGGCGCGTGTCCTGGGGCCAATTTCATAAAAGTCTTGCAACTTGAACTTGCACTTGAGCTTGCACTTGCACTTGAACTGCAAGTTCAAGTTGTCAGTGTTTCATAAAACTTTTCCTGCTACTTGCGGAAATTAGCTAAGCAAGTTTCAAGACTTGACAACTTGTAAACGCAAGTGCAAGTGCAAGTTGGCAAGTAGCTGATCTTTAAAAAATTAACTAAAAATATTTGAGAATTCATATAAATTTCAAAAATTAAAGAAATTGTTTGAAATTCACGTTGTGTTTCGACAATAATCCAACGAATATTGTCATAAAATTTTTCCAAAAAATATTAAAATTACAATAAGTTATAGCAATTTTTGTTCCATTTGTTCAGTGAAAATTCACTCAACCACTTGCACCGCAAGTGCAAGTTGCAAGTGCATGTGTATTGAAGATTTTTATGAAACAGATTCTGACCGCAAGTATTAGCCGACAACTTGCAACTTGCGGACTTGCAACTTGCAGTTCAAGTGCAAGTCCGCAAGTCCCACTTGAGGGTTTATGAAACACTTTTCTTGTAACTTGCACATGCAAGTTGCAACTTGCATATGCAAGCTGCAAGTTTCAAGTTTTATGAAACTGGCCCCTGGCATACCCGGATTTTAGGACACTTGTCATGATATGACCATCGATTCAGACATATATATACAATCAAATGTTGTGTATTGTTTCATATTGAACTTTTGTTAAAAGTGTTGTTCTGTTGACAGATTATGCTGAGGGCCTCCCACACCCTGCCTCCCGTTCAGACTATGTGCGAAGCCTTTCTGATGGCTTCGCTTCGTGATCGATCCGACAGGTAGAAATTCGAATTTAGGTTGAATTTTTAATTTGTCATAGTATCCGGAAAGTAGCAGATTGTGTACAGTAATTGGTGCTCTGAAGTGTATCTTGTTTAAATTTCATCAATGAGGGGAGCTTTTTGCTTTGTTTTATTGGAATGGGAAAACCTAGTCCTTAGGTGGAATTATTAGTTTGAAATCATTTCTTTTGCTGTCATTGTATTGTGCCTGCTTTCTTTAGAATCAGTAGACCAAAAATCGCTAAGAAAATTTTGTTTTCTCGCCTTTACGCTTTTATTCACTCAAAAATGTTAATGATTATTCGCACTATTATCCTGTAGAGTTATGTACGCAGAACAACCTCATGTTAATATCAAATATACCTCCATGTCGAGGCTTTTGGAGGATTTGATTTGTTGACTGTATTTTTAGGGAGTCAGAAGAGTGGAAATCCGGTGTTGGGAAGAAAGTGGAAGATTCGGATTCCGTGGGGACTGAATCCGGAACCAGTCCTGAAAATGTTGGCGACGGGCGATGTGCCTGCGGTGGTGCGCCGGCGACAGCACGATCTACAAAGGAGACTGTTGGAAGCTTCAGTGACGCGGATGCAGAAAACTTGGCTCGTCTAATTGTTGGCTGGACGAGCAGTTAACCTCCGGGGATCCGGCATATGATTTTTTTTAAATTTTGTTTGGTTTTTTGTTACTGTTAACTTTTGATTTGTTGAATTTCTGTTTGTTTACTTTTAATTTTAAATAAACAATCAGGTGTTTGCTGTTTAGTTGGTTAGTTGTTAAGGTGTTATGCGTTAGGGTGACCTTGTAAGTTGCATCCGGTCATTACTAAAATCCATTTGGAAGACTGAGCAAGTATCCGTTAAATCGTTTTACGTTACAACCCTGAGAAGTTTATGCATCAAATTTAAAGTTATATTGTGCAAAGCGGTTTCACAATTGCCGAATCAGTTCAAATATTAGGAAGTTTTGTCGAACCACATGCTCAGTAGTCAGAGAGATAATGAAAAACGCTAGTCCTAAACAGGAGAGAGCCAATGTACGTAGTGGTGAGGTGATTACTCCACTCTGTACATGAACACGATTAAATAACTCGTCATGTACAGCTGTGCACGTGACGGGGTCTGATGTAAATTTGTTGTGAAACTTCATCAATGTGGAATCAGTAAGGACAGTAGATAAAGTCAAAACAGCCACACAAGTGCACGGATCCCGGAGGATACGATGATATCACAGTTAGAGAAATGAAAATCAAAATGTGGACACCCAAAGTCCTCCACCGTGGGAATCTTCTTCAGGCGATTCTTCACACGCTGCTGTCGTTCCTGAGGGTTCAAGCTTAAAACATGCTTGTGAAGGCCAAGTTGCCAGTGCCAGAAAGAGCCCCACGGATCGCTAATTCTGAGCCCAGTGGAACCTTTCGATGCGGCAGGCATAAATGTGCTCTCTGCCCCTCTCCCTCTATCAAAACCGGCACAAGCATCAGGAGCTCTGTAACGGGCTTGGAATATCGTCTGAAGGGACATTTTGACTGTATATTTGGCGGCGATAAAGGGGTACTCTCCCAATATGATGGAGAAAGCGGAAATCCTCTCTCCATCAGGTTTAACAACCACAGGTGTGACATTCGAAAAATGGATGTTAGTAAACCTCTTTCGTGTGATTTCAGGAACCATACCCATACATTAGATCAATTATTAGTAACTGTATTGGCTTTTTCTGACGACGAAACTATCTGGAAGAAGAAAGAAAAGTGGTGGAATAGTCAACTATTTTGTGACCATCCTTTTGGAATCAACTGGGAGCACGTTCTCCGTCACAACAAATCCCCACCCCCCCGGGTTCAGGTTTACTAGCGTCCATTTGGACTCTATCGACAACAACAACATCAATAACAGGGGTTCCGACCCTCCCGGCAATTTCGGTCCTCCGGTCCTCCCAGTTCTTTTCCGTATGGCCCCTGGAGCCCGAACCCACCAGAAACTTTCCTTCCCTCCCGAAATTGGATCCCCCGCTATCTGACCCCCTCAGGAACGACAGCAGCGTGTGAAGAATTGCCTGAAGAAGATGCCCACGGTGGAGCATAAACCGGTTGCGTGATTAAGGTTGGTCTGACTTTGGGTGTCCACGTTTGATTTTCATTTCTCTAGCTGTCATCAATATGGAATCAGTTAGACATTTTAGAGGAAAATGGACGAAAGTTCCTTATTAGTTTTCTACGCACCGATTTTAGTTAGATTTTATTCAGATGTTAGTGAGAAGTTGGGAGATCTGATCCAACGCTTGGAGGGGATGGCTGCGAAGTTTAGCAGCATATGATAAATTCGAATATTTTCGAATTATCTTCGCAGCCATCCCCTTGAAGCTTCCCCCTCCAGGCCCACAACAACAACAACAACAACAATAAGTCAAAAGGCATCAAGTGGTTCCCGCCCGTCATTTTTCCGTTTATATACAAAATGGTTTCATTTTTAGGAAAAGTATTGCGATTGAGCCTTTTGCGTCTATAACAACTTTTTATCTACTCAGCGAGACCTTTCGAATGAACCGGTATCGACCGGATCCGACAATTTTCTATTTTGACCCATTTTGACCGATTTTGGCCATTTTTGGCCCATTTATGGCTCTGTAACTCATTTTTCCGACATTTTTAAGCTTTGGCCCTATTACAACTTTTTATCTACGCAACGAGAGCTTTCGAATGATACCCATATCGACCCAATTGGACAGCTTTCATTTTTGACCCATTTTGACCGTTTTTGGCCATTTTTGACCCCTTTGAGGCTCCGTAACTCATGTGTCCTACATTTTGACGCCTTGGCCCTATTACAACTTTTTATCCAAGCATCCAGAGCTTTCGAATGATATCCACATTGTGGGGTTTCTGACAACTTTTATTTTTGGCCCATTTTGACCGGTTTTGGCCATTTGTGACCCATTTCAGGCTCCGTAACTCATTTTTCCTACATTTTGACGCTTTGGCCCTATTACAACTTTTAATACACGCAACGAGAGCTTTCGAATGACACCGGTATCAGCCGTATCCGACAATTTTCAATTTTGGCCCATTTTGACCGTTTCTGGCCATTTTTGATCCCTTTGGAGCCCCGTAACTCTTTTCTCCTACATTTTGGCGCTTTACCCCTATTACAACTTTTTATCTACGCAACGAGAGCTTTCGAATGAAATCCATATTGAGGGGGTTTCCGTCACTTTCAATTTTGACCATTTGCAGCATCACCGTGTCGAGTACTTGCGAATTGCGTGACACTATGGTACCCAGGTGCCCGGAGGGTCTTCCCGCATCGGGTGCCACCATACATGCAAAATTTCAGGCCAACTAGTTGACTCTAGCTCGAGATAAAGGCGGAAAACCCCTTCAAACGGCCGTTTCGGCCGTTTTGGCCATTTTTGACCCTTTTTCGCCTCATAACTCAAAATGGGTGCATTTTCAGGCTTTGACCCTATTACAACTTTTTCATTACTCGCCGAGAGCTTTCGAATGATGCCAAAATTAGCTCATTTGGACAACTTTTTTATTTTACTCATTTTTACTCACGGGGTGCTCCGGGAGCACCTCTGGCACTGGCCTCACCTCCCCCGGGGCTCCCCGCGCTTCCGGGAGTAGTTCAAGTCAAGACCTTCAAAATGAGGTATCAACCACCTCTCTACCCCTTTCCAATCTCGAGATAGAGGGGGGGACACGAAAATGTGAACAATAATAAGAAGAATAAATCCTACCGGCATCAACGGGTTGTCGCGCATTTTCCTCTTATTCCTCTGTGGTTATATTGGTTCTGGCTAAAACTCAGTTTTGGAACATTTTCATTCTTTGGCCCTATCACAACTTTTTCCCTACTCGCTGAGAGCCTTCGAATAAGTACCATATTGACAACTTTTAGGACAATTTTTAAAATTCCGGTTTTTCCGGAAATTACGGATTTTCCAATCTGCGGCCATAACTTTCGCCAGAAACATTTTCAGAAAATACGGTAATGATAAAAATTACTCAGCGCGACGAGCTCTTTCGTTTGAGTACCATATTGACTAGTTTTGAGCAAATTTTTCAAAATCCGGAATTTTCCGGATCGAATATCGCGAAATCCGTAAATTTTCTAGAAATTTCGATTCCAGTTTCGAAATCAGCGTGGTCGACTTACCCTATAACCAACTTTTGAGTGAAATCGAAGACAAAAAATTTTTAAGTCCAAAATCCGGGTTTTCGTGAATTCCCGGATTTTCAGTTTTTCGGGCATAACTTTCGCTAGGCTCATTTCCGGAAAATGTCGCAAGAAGGAAAGTTGTTCAGCTCGACGAGCTCTTTCATTTGAGCACCATATCGACCACTTTTAAAGAAATTTTTAAAAATCCGAAATTTTCCGGAGCGAATATCTCGAAATCCGTAAATTTTCCGAAAATTTCTATTTCAGTTTCGAAATCAGCGAGGTCGAGTTGCCCTATGACCAACTTTTGAGCGAAATCGGAGACAAAAAATTTTCGACCATTTTTTAGAATCGCCTTGGTCCCCCCTTAAGATTTTAAAAATTCCGGTAGCCGCCATTCCCGGAATCCGGGAGGTATCGGGCTGCCCCCACTTCCGGTACCACTTCAGGTCACCCTACAACTATGGTGATAATTTCAGCCCGATCGGCCCAGCCAATCTCGAGAAAAAGGGGGGGACAAAGTGTTGACCGGAATAATAAATAAAGAAACTTAGCCATATCAAAGGGTTGTCTTTTTTTTAAAAAAATGCGACAACCCAATAAGCACAGACCAATAACAAGGTGTTGCCCATCCCTTTGGAAAAGTGGGCAACACAACTAGCGAAGTAGCGAGAATGGGTTGCCGCGGCATTTTCCCTTTGGGGTGACGGATTTTTCCAGTCGTATATATCTGTTCTTTGCCCATGTATACAATTTCATGCAACAACAATTGAACAAAATAGTAATGTGACTGTATATGGAACTAGAAACACAGCTCAAATTTATCGAAAAGGAAATTTTCTCATTCTCAAGTATTAGAAAGATGAGTAGAGGTTTTTCCCTATTTGACAGACTACATTAGCACAAAATATTGAAATTAACGATATATCCTACCACATATTTTGAGATGTTTTAGTAACAGATGCTAATGTAGTCCGGCCAGAGCCCCGTCAGCGAAATCCGAACATACCACGAGAAGGTGGGGTTGACTTGATTCGCAAAGTTTTTCCTTTACGAACCCTTATGCGACCACGGTGTGTGGCCAGGAGTGTATGGAAATCTGCACCTACCAGATAACCACGAACTCCCTCCGTTCTCCTTTACAGTTTTTACATATACAGTCACATTACCATTACACAGTTACAGAAAGAATACAATATTTCAGGTAGATGATTAGATGTCTATTCATGCTGTATATTTCAGCACTTTCTCGCCTTCATATTAAATTTTCTCAAATCTTTTCAAGTACTTACGTATCAGAGTCACCTCCACTGGATCAGTAAGGGATGGACACTGGTACAATTTAAGAAAATCCACGTACGTATATTCTACTAAACAAATTCAAGAAATAAATTCTAGTTCAATTTAATGCTACAAAACGGACACACGCATGCTTTAGTTAAAAATTATATTGCGAAAGGAATTGCTATGTTGAACACCTCATTCAAGCATCGATTCAAATGGCATCGACACAAACTATCAAACATTATCAGATCATCATATCTGAATACTGAACTTTACACATGTTAATGAAAGACTGAACTGCATCAGTAACAGTCTAACAGATCATAAACATGTTTAATGACCTCGACAATAGAAAAGATTGATAAGCAATTAGAAATTAGAATTTTCCAACGGGAAATTGCTATGATGCACAGTATTTTAAGATGATGCGAAATTGACTTAGAATGCCTAAGATGTCATAAATTGTGCAGACATAATTTTGACTATGCAATTCAACAGCTCCATCGTGATAACAGTGACCATCCTTCGATTTTTAAAATTAGTAATTATCCTCAAATAAACTGGACAATACCTAAAAGACATTAATGATAAGCACAACATTTGAGCACTGAATTCCTGACAGCTGAACTGAATCAGTAACAGCTTTCAATCTTTCAAATTAGAAACTATGATTTAACAAAGCAGATACATATATATAACAACAGACAGTACACAATACATACACAGTAAGTACAACAATTCCGATTACTAAGTATTCATACACAGTAATACAGTCAACATTACAACAATACACTTATATACATTTTACAGTTCTACGTACATTTCAAACTTTTCTTTTTTTCATTTTTTTCGTTTTTTTCATTTTTTTCATTTTTTCATTTTTTTCATTTTTTCATTTTTTTTCATTTTTTTTCATTTTTTTCATTTTTTCATTTTTTCATTTTTTTTCTTTTTTCAATTTTTCTTTTTATCTACATTTTACTATATACATATAAACTACGTACACAGGCATACTACAGAATAACGAACAACAATACTAACAAAACTCGTATCAGGTTTCAAATACAGTAGCTACTACACAATGACGATGTACTATATAACATAAGGAATAGGGGAAACAGGAACTGTTCTCAGGGCGGCAAGAGTCGAATACCTGAAACCTGCACGACATTCGTAACAGGAATCAGACATATGGATCAAGGAAAAGGAATGTATTCACATTGGTGGCAGTGTCCTATAGTGTTAACCAGTTCCAAAGGCACAATCATTTGGGAATTTCCTACTAGTCACCGATCTTTTCGAAAAAGACCAGATACGCATTGGCTAGGGTAGGGTCAGGGCGATCAGCGACGGTCTTCACAATTTCATCGCTAATAAGAAGCCAATTACTGCCACGGGGGACCCAGCATTCATAGTGGCCTGAAGAAATCGTCTCTCCGTGGTGATTAACAATGCCAACACACTTGTAGGCAGTATTGCCAATCACCATAATGTTATGATGGAAATTGGAAAAGGAAATGTCTTGCCGTTCCAGGACACGACGGCCGTGGCTATCGGTTCCCGTCATCTGAAACAGCATAATCCGGACAACCAGAACTTGGGGAAGGTGCTGAATTTCCGACCAGATATAGCTTCGATGTCGACCACCACATCGAGCACAGTCAAGGTCCTGGTCAGAAAGGGTGGCTCTGCCCTGGCATAAATTGTCCAGGGCTTCAGCAAAGTCAATCTCGCCAGCAGGGACTTTACAATTGATGGTATAATCAGTGATAGGAGCCCCAGCTCTCACTGTTTGACAATCGTCACAGCGAATGTATCTACCACTCTGGGACAAGAAAAGCTCCTGCACAGAATTGCTACAGCCGTCAAGCATAGACTGCAGGAATAGCGAAGCGTCCTGTTGTTGGTTGGCCACATATTCTTCGTCCACAATACGACGCAAGGGAATGCTGGATTCGTGGACAGGACCTGGCTTTTTGGCACTGGAAAAATATTGGCCAAGAACCTTTTCAGTGGGGTTCCTGGAGCGGAGACTAACCAATCGCTCCAAGGACTTCAGACTAATGAGGGACTGGATAAGAGAATTGGCATAGCAACAATTCTCCCCTCTATTGTGCAGAAGCAGTCCAGAATGTCTGAAGATGGCTCTGGGTACCACTGCAGTCGTTTCACCACGAACGCCCGTTATTGATGGCCCCGCAGGTTCAGTGATAGTCCGCTTCTCAGGTTCCTTGCCCCTTCCTTTCCGTGTTGTGGAGGCAACACGTTTCCCTCTGGGTTTTGGACGGGTTAACTGCTTTTCCACAGGAACCGTCAGGGGCACACCAGTGGATGTCTCCGGTACAGGCGGGGCGACGGACCGGACATAGGCAGACTTTACATTTCCAGTCGATCTCTGCCATTCAATCACCTGCTGTCGTGAAACAGCAACAGCACTGGGCCCAGGAGCTTCCTTCTGCTGAGAGCCAACAGCAGCAAAGATAGCTTCATGGTCGGAATAGTGAGTGGATACAACACCACCAAAGCAGTGTTCAAAGTTGCACCATATGTGATCCAAAGCGTTCCCCAGATTGGTGGTGACCCTCTGAAGAACACAATGGAAATGGCGGGCAACCATCCATTGTTCCAACCTCTCTGATTCTCCACTTCGGTGGATGAGATCCACATTGAAGTCGCCCATGATAACAATGTCCCCAAGGTCTTGCCGAACTGCGTCCAGCTGATCGAAGAGTTCCGTTAGGGACGTGCTGGGGCTTCTGTAGATGGCCAATAAATGAAAGGATCGGCCAGAGACTACCTTCACCCGAACAGCCTCGATCTTCAGGTCCCGGTTGCCAAACATCTCCACCGATGTGGCAACATTGCTGTCGTAATAGGCTGCGATAGTTCTATGTCCCGGTGCCAAAGAACTGATGAGAGGACCCCGTAAGTTCTCTCTCAACGATAGGCGGTATCTGTCTGCATCCGAAGGGCGCAACCTTGACTCTGCAAAAGTCAGTACAGATCCCATCTTGAACCGCCTATCTGAATCAATTTGGCCCATGTATTTGGAAAGGCTGGCTACATTTTGGTACAGGACCACCTCACCACCTTCCACCAAATCAATTTCCTCAGTTAAGGAAAATTGACAGTCAGGGGATCGCAAACGGGCCATTTCAGCAGCAACAGTTTTGCTGGTCTTGATCTTCTTCCTGCTGAAATTGATCAGATAAAGGCCCTCCAGGGACGTCACACGAGAGAGGGCCACGTAGGTACCATTCGGGAATACTGACCCACCAGAAAAGTCCACCACTACGGACTGATAGGTGTTTCCCTGGCTTCGGTGGATGGTTTTCCCTTCGGCTGGACGAAGAGGAAACTGGTACCGACGAATTTCAGTAGACCGAAGACTGAATGTTCTCTCGCATCGGTCAATAGGGGTCCAAGAAGGATCGGCAAAGGTGCCATAGTCGTCAATGACACCCTTTCCTGGCAGCACCGACCCAAGGTAGTCCTTGAAATATAGTTTGTTCTGCACCCTGCATTGGCTGCCGACTCTTGGGTGCAGAAACTTGACCCAGATCACGGTCTTGTTGTTGGAAAAGGCCTGGATGATGCCACCAGAACCGTTGACCAAGCCATCTTCCACGTCCAAGTTAGCAACTATTTCCACACGCATGCCCAAGCACACGTGCAGAACGGAATAGATGCCACCGGACTTTTCTGGGCTAAGCAGAGCAGCTATCTCCAATATTCGTGACCTGACTCCTTGTTGGTCTGATGACGCTGCGGCTCGTTTGGCTTTTCGAACCTAAAACAAAAATATTATATACTTAATTAGATGAACATAGAATAAACATTCAAACAAGCTATTATTTCATACCTTTGACATGTTTAACATTCAATTTAACAAATATGCATTTCGGTTTAGTAACAGTCACAACTCTTACTGTTAGCTAGAGAGTGTGAGGTGTTACATTAAACCTGACACTGGCTTCACAATGATATTTACATCAAACAAATACCACAACTATTTCCAAGATCCATATACTGGAATCGCATGTACAATTCTTAACTACCAATGAAAATTCTCATCACAAACCAGCTTTCATATTGAATCAAAACTTTTCCATTTCAAAACTTCTGTTGAAACAAATTTTGATCAAACAACATTTACCAGTTAAATTTTAGGTTTTCTATAGTCAGACAAATTCCTATCATACGTAAAACAAACGTATATATAACGTAAACAACGATCCTCACCATAGTGTCAGAAGCCAGGCTATCAATGGCCTTGTTCTCCAGTTTCTCCAGCTTCGACTCATCGTACGCCTTCATATTGCATCGCTGGACCTCATCGTTGGTGACAAACAGCTGGACAGGACGGTCTTCAATATCCAGCTTCGCAATCATTCGATCTACTTCATCTCTCGTCATGTTTCGAGAGCAAAGGATCTGCTCATCCGATGGAGAGATGTAGTCAGCGCCAAACCGGACCCGATTTAGCAGTTCGGCAAATTCTCCATCCTTTTGCCGCATGATCTGGTCCAGCTCCACGCATTCCACCTGATCCTTCCAAACGTTGGAAATGAAGGCTGTATATTGAGCCCTCATATCCACCCAGAGTGGAATGTCCATGACAGGGGGCAACTGATAGGGATCTCCAATGAAAATCATATGGAGACCCCCAAATGGGACACCAATCACCCCCATGATGGCCTCTAGGCGACGCATGATGTGCGGAAGGAAATTCCCGCCTACCATGGAGAATTCATCGATGATGACAGCTCTCAGTCCATGATAGGCATTGCGCAGAGTCTGCAGGTGTTTCGGATCTAACCCGCGATACTCTCCAGGGCTGTTCCGCTTTGCAGGGATGGCCAATCCATTATGGATGGTGACGCCTTCTGCCAAAAAGGCAGCCATTCCAGTATAGGCCATAACAAGGACGGGATTGATGTTGGCGTCCTTGGACATCTTCCGACAAACGGTGTCTATGCCCTTGCGCAAGCAACGAGCCAGAACCGTCTTTCCAACGCCGCCAGGGCCAACGATTGCAACGCAGACCCTTTCATTCTTCTTTACTCGCATTAGAATGTTTTCGAAGATGGCACGCTGCTTCAGGTTCAGCGTTGGAACAGTTTTCAAATACTCGTCTTCTGTCATTCCTCCATGGACAGCATCAGTTGTCACCTGTTCCAGTTCCCTGAAACCACCATCCGTGCCAATATCATATTCCAAGGATTCGGTTTCAAATCCTTGCGATGACGCCAACTGACGCTCCCGTTCAGCGTCAATGCGGTCCTGGTCTGCTTCCTGTTGCATGGTCCCTCCAATATCCATGCGGACGAAGTCTTCGTTCTCCAGATTTTGAGCGTGCTCAATTGCAGCGTCAAATTGAGCATCGTCTAGTCTGTACAAATCCATGATATCTTGGATCTGTTCCTGAATGGCCTTAAAATGATCTTCATAGGAATCATACAGACCAATTAGATCGTTGTCTTCGTCACGGAATGGAAGGAACAACATCAACCGCTCTCGATAGTACAGTTCACGATCGATTTCCTCCTTGAATCGGACGCATCTCAGAATTTTGGGCTTGCGTCGTCGTTTCATGATGCCCAGCCGAGGAATCTCAAATTCGTCAGGGAATTCCTCGTGACATGGGACACCATCATCAACCTGTTCTTCCAGTGGCTCATCTTCCACATCTTCATCCTCATTGATTTGCAGCTGTTCCCTTTCTGTTGGTGCTCCTCTCTTCCGCTTCGTGAACGGCTCATATTCATATTCGGTGGCAAATATGGCAAGGCACATATGCTCAACCTGTCGGGAGCGTAGACTGTACCGCTTCACCATATTCATCACTTCAATGTCTGTTGAAGTTGGATTTTTCTGCATCAACTGAAGCAATTCTTCCGGATCCTTGAGCATTACGGTTCGCCGTTCTGGAGGGGACGTGTTGACGAAAATGACATCCCGACTGCAATCCACCAGCTTCAGCTGAAGAACGAGGTAGCCACTTTCCATTTTGCAAATCTCCGATGACTTCAAGAACGCATTTCCCAACAGCTGCATTTGCCGCTTCAAATCCACATTCCCATCGTGAATTTCTCTTCGAACGGACGACAACAGTTGGCTGACAGCATAATTGTACTTCATGATGTAGCTGATGATGTACTCTGCTACGGCAAATTCGTCCAGTGGAATTTGGATGTCCATATTGGCCCTCCAATGTTTCCCAATTTTCGGATTATACGCATTGATGCGTATATCACAAAGGTCTCGTCTGAGGAAATACTTCCGTGAATTGAAGCTTGACCGAACGCACATGATGTATCGGTCCAAATCAATTTCCAAATATTGGAGAAGATCATCGAATGACTTCAGCTTCTGGATCTCAGCTACTTCATCTGGATCTGTCTGTCTGATTTCACGCCGTTCCCCGGCATGGATACGGAGAATTCTCTTCAATTCGGAATGAAGAGTTCGAAGTTCCTTGAGATCGGCCTTGGGAACGGACTTCGGATAATACGTAGAAAGAGGGTGTCTGCTCTGCTGCTGGCTAGCTCTATCAGGATCTTGCTGTGACGCAGACCGGACTAGACTGTCAATGGTCTGCTCACACAGGTCATCAGCTTCAGCCTGTTCAGAAACACTAGCAGCGCAGAGTGGTTCCAATATGAAGGTGGACGGCATCGGTTCGATGGGATAACCAAACCGGCAGGTTGAGCCCTTCTCACCGTATTTTTCACACGTGGCCTTGTGAGTGTGAACCTGAACAGTAACGTCAAAATCGGGATCACAATGACTGTCGCAGGCACAGGAGATGTTCTGATCAATGTAGTCTGCAATTTCGTCGACGGTAGCGCAATCGAAATCAGGGGCTCCTTCACACCAGAAAAGTCCATGCGTGTGCACTTGACCCCTGGTCTGAAACTCGTTTCGAATGAAAAAGTCCTTCAACTGGCCGATTGGACTGTCCGGATGCCTCAGCGTTTTTTTGATGAAGGTCTGCAGTAAGCGGTCATAGTAGCGAGCAATGAACACGCTGCCTTCATTCTGCAGTCGACACATCTCTTCGAAGGGAATCCTGGACACATCATCTTCCTGGATAGTTTCATTGTCCAACTCCGCCTTCAGCATCACTATGAGCTCTGTCCACCGACTCTCTGCAACAGACAGAGTCATGAACAACGAAGGTCCACGAAGCTGTCTGATCATGGCAAACAGATCTTTCTTCTTGGCGTCCTGCCAACCTGGACTACCGCGGACATTTCTGGTGAAGTTGAAAGCTTCGTTTTTCCTTGCCAGTTCCTCCACCACTCTTCCTTGAATGATGTCGCTTACTGTATATTTCACTGCAGCCTCCCCTTTCCGTTGCGTCTTCATCCAAATCGACATGCCACTATGGAGGCGTTCCACCTGCAGTTTCTTACACAGTAAAAAGATATAGTCATCGCAAAGAATGCAGCGTGGATCTTCCATTCGCATTGAATACTTAGCACGATCAGCAGTTGTCATGCTGGTTTCTGGCACGTCTTCGCCACCAAATACGTGTGGAAAACAAAGGGCTTCAACCTCCGTCGACAACAGAAGCGGTACTGGACGATTGCCCTCGCCCGGATTGACAATGACCTTCTTATCGCTGAGGTCATACATTTCAGCCATGATCATCTGATTTTCTTCATCTGGATCGTTTGGGGCAAGCATGGTTGGTTGATTGATAGCATTGACTGAACCATCAACCGGCTCTTCTTCCCATTCAATATCACCGTCGTTGTCATCGACAGTGGGATCTGTCGTAGCCTCTGCGTCGTCGTCTCCACCAACAGCAGTGCAGCGACCAGTTGCGTCACAGCAACAGGCGCTGGTTCCACTAGCAGGACAAACGCCTGTATCAAATCCCTCGACCACTCCTTCTGGCTCAATCATCATATTCAGCTGATCGTTGTCACGCAAGGACTGAAGGAAGCGATCAACGTCGAAGTCAACGTTTCTTCGGTAGAGCTGGGCATTGTCGTATAGCCAACGACAGGCTTGCAGAACTTTCGTAACTCGGATTCGTTCCCGGCGATGAGCACCCAGCTTCTTCATCCGTTTCAGTTCCACGACGACGGTACTGCAGTCAGCCAGGTTTCTCGGCAACTGACCAATAGATCGCTCCAATTTGCACGGCACACAAACAACATTACCGTAGAGTCGTTGTTGTTTGCACACCGGCATTTGACGGATTCGCATAAAGGGAATCATAGCGGCTATAACATTGACTTCCAGAGGACGCAAGTCTTGCAGTTCCGGAACGATAACTGGAAGCCGATAATTTCCGGGTCGAAGACGAGGGACTTCACCAGCATCCAGCTTGGAACGGCAGTACCTGCAGATCATCTTCACGAGGGCGCCACGAGATTCCTTCTCCAGACAAATCTGACAATTCGCTTCGATATACAGTTCGTTGATTTTGCTGACAAGTCCTCTGTTTCTGATCTTATCCACAACCGCCAAACAGTCCCGGTACAGCTTTTGATGGCAGACACAACACACATGCATAGGACCTTGCATGCGCATCGCCTCAAATGGTTCCCAAGCACCTCCTTCCGCTCTCAGCCGTTTCTTCCGTTCACGGTCTCGTTCTCTTTCAGATTCCAACTGAACTGGATCAGATCTTCGCGACTTCCGCAATGCTTGAGTCTGCTGACGATGACTCTCCGCGATTTCTGGATGCGCATAGTATTCGCGCATCTGTTGACGATGGGATTCGCCAGTCTCGGGGTCTCGATAGTATTCGCGCATCTGTTGACGATGGGATTCGCCAGTCTCGGGGTCTCGATAGTATTCGCGCATCTGTTGACGATGGGATTCGCCAGTCTCGGGGTCTCGATAGTATTCGCGCATCTGTTGACGATGGGATTCGCCAGTCTCGGGATCTCGATAGTATTCGCGCATCTGTTGACGATGGGATTCGCCAGTCTCGGGGTCTCGATAGTATTCGCGCATCTGTTGACGATGGGATTCGCCAGTCTCCGGATCTTGATAGTATTCGCGCATCTGTTGACGATGGGCTTCGGCAGTATCAGGATCAGCGTAATAGTCAGCCATACGACTTCGCATATGCTCTCTGTGAGCTTCACCGACCACTGAATCCTTATAGTATTCACGCATCTGTTGACGGTGAGATTCGCCAGTCTCGGGGTCTCTATAGTATTCGCGCATCTGTTTACGCTTCTTCTCAGCCACGGACTCGACGGCGTAACGCTCGCGACTGTACAAAGCTTCTCTTTCCCTCAAGTCCGGATCTTCACGTCTTTGACGCATTAGTTCAGCTTTTCGAGAACGCCGAGAAGCTTCTGCATCAGTAGGCTTCTCGTGTCTACCAGGTTCAGTTTCACCACCAGACAAATTATCATTGATTGTCCCAACACCAGAAGGCCCACCGGCCATAACACGATCGACTGACATGTCAACCACTTCCATACCTGCATCTTACGACGTGAGATCACTGCATCAGTAGATCTAACAGCCACATCGAGTTCAGCCCCAGATTCTGCCCGTTTGTCAGCAGCTTTCTTCGCTCTTTGCCGCCGCTTCTTCTCCTTTTCCTTCAGCCTTTTTGCCTCTAACGCCTTCTTTTCACTTTTCCGCTTTCCCATGATCAAAACCAATTTAATATATACCAAATATTGTAATAAGTAGTAAGACTAATCTACTCTAAACATTACAAAAATCAGATTAAACAAATCACTCAATCACAGATAATTTCAAAGGATTCCCCAGCATTTTTCTAAATCTAACGGTCCCCCAACCCCCCAACCTAATAAGGATTCCTCGTCATATAAAAATCGCAAACGAATTTTCAAACTAATAACGCACCTCCCTAGCCCCCCAACTTAGAACATGTCTTATATATCCCCAACCATAGGATAACGTGGGGGGGAATGGGGGGGGGGGGTGCAGACCCCCTCCAGACCGACAAAAAACGGGTAGACCTCTTCAGCAAAAAGGAAAAAAAGGCAGACCCTCTCGTCCAGGAAGGAAAAAAGGGTAGACCCCTCAGCGATTTTCACTAAAAATTGGTAATTTTTTAGCAAATTTTAGCGATTTTTTTAAAACATTTCTTAACAATCGCTAAAAATTGCCATTTTTTTGCTAATTTTTGGTCGAAAACCTTGAAAATTCCGGGGCAGATCCAGTTAAAATTTTGGATTTTTTCAGGGGTAGACCCCTCGCAGAGGTCGGTGTAGACCCCCCCCAGAATCGGACCTCGTGTTAATGTATATCCCCAACTATAAAGTTAACCCTTCCACTAAATTTCTGTTCAGTACAAGAATCATATTTCATCATGTATCTTAAAGAATCAACTAGACCTAATATCCTGTACTCAAATAATTTAAGGTGCAACACCATACATAACACATATATTATCTTAAATGTGTATGCATCACCAACAGTGCTACACCTAAACAGCTTACATTTCACCTTGTCTAATTCCCTTTCACATCCTGTCAACTAAGAAAAAAACAGTAGTTTTTCTCAACGGTCCCCCCAACCCCCCAACCTAATAAGGATTCCTCCTCATATAAAAATCGCAAACGAAATTTCAAACTAATAACGCCCCTCCCTAGCCTCCCAACTTAGAACATGTCTTATATATCCCCAACTAGAAAGTTAACCCTTCCACTACATTTCTGTTCAGTACAGGAATCATATTTCATCCTATATCTTAAAGAATCAACTAGACATAATATCCTGTACTCAAATAATTTAAGGTGCAACATCATACATAACACATATTATCTTAAATGTGTATGCATCACCAACAGTGCTACACCTAAACAGTTTACATATCATCTTGTCAAACTTCCTTTCACATCTTGTCAATTTTGACCAAAAAATCATGTTTTTCTCAAAAACTCCTACCCCAATTTCTACATCGACGGCTTGGCCCTATTACAGCTTTTTATCTACTCAACAAGAGCTTTCGAATAATATATATATATATCCATATTAGGTGATTTCCGCTACTTTCAATTTTGAACCATTTTGGCCGATTTTGACCAATATTGACCACTTTGAAGCTCCGTAACACAATTTTCGTACACTTTGACGACTTGGCCCTATTACAACTTTTAATCCACTCACCAAGAGCTTTCGAATGAGCCCCATATTGGGCGGTTTCCGATACTTTCAATTTTGAGCCATTTTGGCCGATTTTGCCCATTTTTGAACTCTTTGAAGCTCTGTAACTCAATTTTCGTACATTTTGACGACTCGGCCCTATTACAACTTTTAATCCACTCACCAAGAGCTTTCGAATGAGCCCCATATTGGGCGGTTTCCGATACTTTCAATTTTGAGCCATTTTGGCCGATTTTGCCAATTTTTGAACTCTTTGAAGCTCTGTAACTCAATTTTCGTACATTTTGACGACTCGGCCCTATTACAACTTTTAATCCACCCACCAAGAGCTTTCGAATGAGCCCCATATTGGGCGGTTTGCGATACTTTCATTTTTGAGCAATTTTGGCGGTTTTTGCCAATTTTTGAACTCTTTGAAGCTCTGTAACTCAATTTTCGTACATTTTGACGACTCGGCCCTATTACAACTTTTAATCCACCCACCAAGAGCTTTCGAATGAGCCTCATATTGGGCGGTTTCCGATATTTTCAATTTTGACCATTTGCAGCATCACCGTATCGAGTACTTTCGCATACCGCAACGGGGGGAGCCCCCCGCGCTTCAGTCAACACTTCACCCCACCCCCAACCCCCATTGCAAATTTCAGCCAAATCGGTCAACCGTAGCAAAAGTTAGAGGGGGGGACAGGTGTGGTCACGAGATGAATAAATAATAATAATAATAATAATAATAATAATAAACGGACATACCCAGATGAAAGGGTTGCCTTTTTGTGTAAAAAGCGGCAACCCAATAAATCCTACCGGCATCAACGGGTTGTCGCGCATTTTCCTCTTATTCCTCTGTGCTTATATTGGCTCGGGCTCAAACTCAGTTTTAGAACATTATCAGACTTTGGCTCTATCACAACTTTTCCAACTATCCAATTTCTTTCTACTCGCTGAGATCTTTCGAATAAGTACCATATTGACAACTTTTAGGACAATTTTTAAAATTCCAGTTTTTCCGGGAATTCCCGGATTTTCAGTTTTTCGGCTGTAATTTTCGCTGGACGCATTTCCGGAAAATGTCGCAAGAAGGAAAGTTGCTCAGCTCGACGAGTTCTTTCATTTGAGTACCATATTGACCACTTTCCGAAAAAATTTTCAAAATCCGGAATT
The DNA here is from genome assembly GCA_030248195.1 of Trissonchulus latispiculum. NCBI lineage: Eukaryota > Metazoa > Nematoda > Enoplea > Enoplida > Ironidae > Trissonchulus > Trissonchulus latispiculum. The sequence continues at coordinate 27,704 of JASAND010008574.1, forward strand.
TTCCGGGTCGAATATCTCGAATTCCGAAAATTTTCCGGCAATTTCGATTTCAGTTTCGAAATCAGCGTGGTCGACTTACCCTATGACCAACTTTTAAGCAAAATCGGAGACAAAAAAATTTTTAAGTCCAAAATCCGGGTTTTCGTGAATTCCCGGATTTTCAGTTTTTCGGCTATAACTTTCGCTAGACGCATTTCCGGAAAATGTCGCAAGAAGGAAAGTTGTTCAGCTCGGCGAGCTCTTTCATTTGAGTACCATATCGACCACTTTTGGAGAAATTTTTCAAAATCCGGAATTTTCCGGGTCGAATATCTCGAAATCCGGAAATTTTCCGGAAATTTCGATTTCAGTTTCGAAATCAGCGTGGTCGACTTACCCTATGACCAACTTTTAAGCAAAATCGGAGACAAAAAATTTTTACGTTTCCCTTGGTCCCCCCTTACGATTTTTAAAATTCCGGGATTCGCCATTCCCGGAATCCGGGAGATATCGGGATGCCCTTACGAACGGGAGCACTTCAGGTCACCCTACAACTATGGTGAGAATTTCAGCCCGATCGGTCCAGCCAATCTCGAGAAAAAGGGGGGGACACAAATGTTGACCGGAATAATAAATAAATAACTAGCGCTACTGCAAGAATGTGTTGCCCACAACAGATTTTTCTGTTTATTTTTCTGCCATAACTTTCGCTAGACGCATTTCCGGAAAATGTTGCAAGAAGGAAAGTTGTTCAGCTCGACGAGATCTTTCATTTGAGTACCATATCGACTACTTTTGAAGAAATTTTTCAAAATCCGGAATTTTCCGGAACGAATATCACGGAATCCGTAAATTTTCGGGAAATTTCGGTTTTAGTTTCGAAATCAGCGCGGTCGAGTTACCCTATGACCAACTTTTGAGTGAAATCGGAGACAAAAAATTTTTCGACCCAAAACCCGGATTTTCGTGAATTCCCGGATTTTCAGTTTTTCGGCCATAACTTTTGCTAGGCGCATTTCCGGAAAATGTCGCAAGAAGGAAAGTTGCTCAGCTCGACGAGATCTTTCATTTGAGTACCATATCGACCACTTTTGGAGAAATTTTTCAGAATCCGGAATTTTCCGGGTCGAATATCTCGAAACCCGAAAATTTTCCGAAAATTTCAATTTCAGTTTCGAAATCAGCGTGGTCGAGTTACCCTATGACCAACTTTTGAGCGAAATCGGAGACAAAAAATTTTTGACCAAATTTTGGATTTTGAAATTTCGCCTTGGTCCCCCCTTACCAACCGAAAAATTCCGGGATTCGCCATTCCCGGAATCCGGAAGGTATCAGAGCCATCTTGCTTCCCGGAGATGTCCTAGTCAAGGGCTTCAAAATAAGGTATCAACCACCCCTGTACCCCTTCCCAATCTCGAGATCTAGGGGGGGGACAGACGGATAATAATAATAAT
>JASAND010008575.1:0-44123 GCA_030248195.1 Trissonchulus latispiculum
TACACCCCGAGCCAAATTCGGACCTTCTAAAATGCCAGAAATCTGCGGTCGAATCACGAAAATCGGTCCTGCGCCCGCAAAAATCGAATTCATCGACTTTTGCAAAAATCGTCTATACATATATGTAAGTCGAATTTGGCAGCTTTGATCGAAACCTCGACTTCAGATTTGGAATGAGCGCATCCGAATTATCCTGTGGACGGCTTTTCGCGAAAATGGGAGACAAAAAGTTTTCTTCTAAGCCAAATTATTACCATTATCTAAGCCAAATCGCTAAAAAGCCAAAATTTGAAATTTAACCAGTCAAATCAAAAGGGCAATTCTGGCAGAACATTGCTTTGCTTGTTCGTTGTATAATAACCTTGCATAGAACACCTCGTCTGTCGGAATTTGTAATCACCGTCTGTGCTTTAGTGTTTAATAAATTAGTGTGACCTTTATGTAAAGAATTGGCTCCGCCGGGAATCGAACCACGGATCTCCCGAACTGCTGTTAGGCGTGCAACCACTACACCACGGAGCCAGGGGAGAAGAGCACATAACATCTATATCAATGGTGCTCTCTGTACATCTCTCCCTCGCTTTCAAGAGGCTCGCCCCGAGCCGCACTAGGACCAAACACAGGGAAACAGACAGTCTAGCCTCGCCAAGACAGGTACACACGACAAGAAACAGGGGCTGGATTCCGGTTCTCCTGGCAGCATGCTGTAAAGATTTGGCTCCGCCGGGAATCGAACCACGGACCTCCCGAACTGCAATTAGGCGTGCAACCACTACACCACGGAGCCAGGGGAGAAGAGCACATAACATCTATATTATTGGTGCTCTCTGTACATCTAGACTGTCTTGGTCTCAACTTTCCGATCATCGTTTCCTGTCTTATCCGCGCTCGAGGATAAGACTACAGCCATTAGAAAGTGTCGAAATGTAGACTATAAACCCACTAACTCCAAACGAACTCACGAAAGCAAACCACTACCAGGCCAGCTATTAAGTACGGTCTGTCGGAACACCACTACAGCCTGTACTTTAATCTTAGTGGAGATCCCCGAATCTCCACGCGCTGACCGGGGTTATACAGTGCTGATCAGATCCTCAGGCCGAAGAAGCCTAGTCTGAGCCCTAACCAACTACAAAACAAATCTTACGACCAAAATCCGTTTACTTTTAGCATACGTCGGCATAAACATCATCCCAAGTTCAGTTATTCTATTACACATACATAACTTCTGCCAGCATCCACAAAAATCCAGTGAAACTTCGTACTATAATTTCTAGTCGTACTGACGTTACTAATTGCAGCTTTTGTTGGGCTGCGATGGCAAATAAGCAATAGCCATAGTTAAATTGGCAGCTGATGTTCCAAAACTCAACACGCACGCTGTATTCACAGCTTAACTCATCAACTGATCAATAGGATAGCCGTAGTACGCCAACGTAGTAAATGAACATATCTCAGTCAAAAGTCACTAAAGTTTGAGTCCTTTTTTGCGATTTCAATTTCCTCCCCCTTCAAAAAACGTAAACCGGAACGGTTAGATATAAGACATATGCATTTTAATACACAACTGGGTACCGAAATACGTGAACCAAGCGAGCAATACAACTAACATAAATAAAAGTCAAAGATTCTTTCAAGTAAACTGAATGCATCATTGCACAGAAGCGTCCTCAAATTGAACTTCTGCAAGAAAGATAAGTTAGAAAATTAAGTTAGAAAATTTTCCGCAAATTAGGAATACGACACTGAAAGGATTATCTTGTCAGTCAAGTATTAGCCGTCTTGCACCTTTTGTGAAACCAGGAAGCCTCAGTGCGACAACCAATACTTGCACAATGGGACACTGTCTAATTCTTTCATTGGGCATGGTGAAGTTGAATTAATTGTCTGTTAAAGAAGCCTGTACGCCTCAACAATCTCCTCCTCACCATGTCTGTTTCCTAAAGTCCACGGTTGCCGACAAGTTCCACGTTTAACAACAACCGCAACGTACACACACACACACACACACACACACACACACACACACACACACACACACACACACACACACACACACACACACACACACACACACACACACACACACACACACACACACACACACACACACACACACACACACACACACACACACACACACACACACACACACACACACACACACACACACACACACACACACACACACACACACACACACACACACACACACACACACACGCGCGCGCGCACACACACACACACACACACACACACACACACACACACACACACACACACACACACACACACACACACACACACACACACACACACACACACACACACACACATGCGGACGCTCAAACAACATCAGCGGACAACTTGACTAGAAGAAGAAATAGGACAGAGAAACGAGAAGTGATGGCCAAAGAAGTTTGATAGAAGAAAGCTAGAAAAGTTTTCCGTTGAGTGTACCGCTAGGTAGTCGCCCGTAAATTGTTAACGTGGGCCACGAATTCTGGATCCTGGACTACATAGTTTATTGGGGTTGTTCTAGCGCGTATTAGTAACACCTTACTCCATTTAGGCTCAAATTTCTTCCCATAACTCTGAGCCGGACAGGTTGCCCGATGCGCAATGCACCGCGATCCCTGAAATGGTTGTAGGTTCTTTGCTGCCTCTCCTGGGCGAAGGCTGCATTTTTACTTACTGAAGCATTAGCCGCTTTCAAAGCCTTCTGAAGGGCTTCATAATTTTCGTCACCTGCAGTGTAGTCTACTGGGGTCTCAAGGGTAGCATCTACGGGTAAGCGTGGCAACCGCCCGTACAACAGCTGAAAAGGCGAAAACTTTGTAGACTCTTGTACACAGCTGTTGTACGCGAATACTGCATATGGTAACCATTTGTCCCAAGACCTGGGGTTACCAGCCGTAAGCCAGCTCAAAGTATCGACCAAGGTCCTGTTAAATCGTTCTACTAAGCCATTAGTTTGTGGATGATAAGGGGTTGAACGTACCTGCCTTATCCCTAACTCCTTCGTTGTACGGCTTAAAACCGAAGACATAAAGGCTTTTCCTCGATGGGACTGCAAAATCAGGGGACATGAATGTTGCATCAAAATATCGTCCACTAGCAGCCTGGCTACAGTACGGGAATCGGCTTTAGGGACGGAACAAGCAACAGCCCACTTCGTAAAATAATCGACAGAGGTGACAATGAATCGGTTTTTACGCTGCGTTGATGGTAAGGGACCAACAATGTCCACGCCAACCCTATCGAATGGACCAGTTATCGGAATTGTCACTAACGGAGCCTTCGGGTGATTGGAAGACTTGGAAACTTGGCACCGTTCACACCTGCGGCAAAATTCTTCGACATCGCGAGACATAGACGGCCAAAAGAACCGCGACGAAATTCTTGCCAAAGTGCGTTTTGAACCAAAGTGACCGGCCAATGGAGAGCTGTGACACTGCTCCAAAATACGCGTCCGCAGACTTAAGGGTACTATTAAACGACGTGACTTCTGCCTTCTACTGAACTTATACAATAGGTCCTCTACTATGCAGAAATCCGACGCTTTTCCCGTCTCTAAGGTCCTAGAAGTATCATTGCAGTAGTCGTCAGCCGCTTGTGCATCTCTGACCTCTTGCGACGACAGCCCACCTATATGCTCAGCATAGATAGCTGACGCAATGGGATTCCTGGACAGAAAATCTGCATTGCTATTAGAGGATCCACGTCTATACTGAATTTCAGTGATGTCATACTGACCCAAATTCATGGCCCATCTAGCAAGCCTACCTCGAGGATTCTTAATAGACTTAAACCACTGTAAAGGACAATGATCTGTCACAACTTTAAATCGACGCCCGTAAAGGTATGGCCTAAATTTCTCATCAACGGCCCAGTGAATGGCCACTGTTTTAATTGTGGTGTTTATGGACACTTTGCGTCGCGTTGCCCGAGTCAGCCTTGTTTTGACCGAGGGCAACGGCATCCTTTTGCCAGAGGTAGGAACGGCAGAGGCCGTCGTGGTGGATATAATGGATCGGGAAATTAGTCAGCCCTTCCTTGGCTCGAGCAGGTGAGGGGTTAGACTGTGCAGTTGATTGTTCCAATTCTAATCGTAATCAATTCCTTTGCCCGGGCAGTGATTTTTCTTTATGTTCTTTTTGTTTTTGCATTTGTAATATGATTTCTGCAGCCGTTAATCTTTTTTCACTAGTTAGCAGTCCGTTTGTTGTTTCTGGTTTTGTTGATTGTTGCTTCTGATATTTTACTTGATACCGGCTCTAGTATTTCTGTTGTTAGTGAATCTTTTTGGAAATGTTTGCCTAGTCGACCGTCCCTTGAGCGCTCTTTGTGTTGTAGCCCAGTAGGAGTAACCGGCAGTCCTCTAGTTGTTCTTGGAGTCATTAAATCCCGCGTGCCACTGGCGAATCGTTCATATGATTACTCTTTTTATGTAGTTAAAAACTGTCGGTTTAACGTTATTCTGGGAACTAATTTTCTTTATGGGAAGCCTTTTCAACTGGATTTTGTAAATCAAAAATTAATTCTAGATACGTCCAAACTTTCCGAGTTAAACTCCGCCATTAAGCAAACTGGCGATGCAGTTGGTTTGTTAGGTACTTCATATCAAGAACAGTTTTGCAAGCTAGATACTTTGGGGAAATCTTTTGGGAACTTTCATCATACAACTTCTCGAAAACGTTCGGAACCAGTTCAAAACAATTCAATCTCAGTTATTTTGTCAGAGTCTTTGATCGTTATCCCTTTCACTGAGTTTGTGGTCTCTGCCGCGCTTCATAGTGATGTTCATGATGCAGTTACTTTACTTTTTGAGCCTTCAACTGAGTACCACAGTTTCTCACAGAGTCAGCCTTTAATAGCCAGAGCTCTTGTACGAGTCTCTGACATAATTCCTGTTCGTATTGTTAATTTTTGTAGCAAACCGTTAAAACATAGAAAGGGCACCTCATTAGGAGAGGTTAACCCCTACATCGGCGAAGTTCACCAGTTTTGCAATGAAGTTTTGCATGTCGAGAGAGCAGAATGCAATGAAATTGTTGCAGGCGAACAAGTTCCCGTACTTCCGACCGGTGTCAAGTTGGAGGGCCTAGATAAGCACTTATCGGAGGAGCAACTGGATCAACTGCGATCTCTTCTTTGTGAGTTTCAACACAGATTTTTGAAGGACGACAAGGATGTTGGAAAAACCACCGTCATCGATGATTAAGCTTCAACACTATCGTGAACCTGAAGCACGTAAGAAAGCTATAAGTGACAACATGGCAACAGTGCTTGAGCGAGGAGTAATCAGCCCGTCTACTAGTCCATGGGCGGCACCCGTAGTTATTATCAAAAAGAAGGACGGTTCAGATCGGTTTTGTATCGATTTTTGTCGACTGAATGACATCACTCGCAAAGATTCGCATCCCATTCCACGTGTTGACGAATCTCTGGATGCCCTAGGCACAGCAAAGTACTTTACATGCCTAGACCTCTGTTCCGGCTATTGGCAAATTCCAATGGCGGAAGCGGATAAGGAGAAAACGGCATTTATTTGCCAGAGCGGTTTGTGCCATTTTAATGTCATGCATTTTGGGCTGTGCAACGCAGCAGCAACATTCCAGAGGATGATGCAATTTGTGTTGAGAGGTCTTCAGTGGAAAACCTGTTTAGTTTACATCGACGACATCATAATTTACTCAGCTACGTTTGAAGACCATTTAGCTCGTCTAAGAGAAGTTCTAACCAGGTTAAGAGGTGCTAAGCCTCAAGTTAAAGGGTAAGAAATGTTTGTTTTGCCAGGAACAAGTAGTTTACTTAGGTCATTTGGTTTCTCGGAATGGAATCGAGCCGGACCCATCCAAATTAGATGCAGTGTGCACGTTGCCAGCTCCGAAGTCGAAGAAAGAAGTTCACAGCTTCATCGGTCTGGCATCTTATTACCGACATTTTATCCTTAGGCTTTCCGAAAAGGTTGCTTGTTTGAATAAACTTTTAAAAACAGACTCCGAATTTGTTTGGAGTGCTGAATGTCAGCAGGCGTTTGACTATGTTAAGCAAACGTTGCTGAGTAAGCATGTATTGAGTCGATCTGACTTCGGTTCTGATTTTGTAGTTTTCACTGATGCAAGCGGGAATGGACTAGGAGCTGTTTTGTCTCAAATAAAGGATGGCGTTGAGCATGTAGTGTCCTATGCTAGCAGATCTATACGGCCTTCGGAAAGAAATTATTCCACCATTGAGAAAGAGGCTTTGGCCATTCACTGGGCCGTTGATGAGAAATTTAGGCCACATTCTGGGCGTAGGAAGTTTTGGGCAATTGAGAATTCCTATTTGAGCTCTGAACGACTGCCAATTGACCCAACTGTTGTGTCAGAGCACCCAAAGACAGGTTAGCTGTTCCAATTTTTCCTCCACCTTGGACAAGCGTTGTGAGGAACTGTCAACTGTAGAACTTGACGGAACCGCGAAACCATTGCTGGATGTCTCATTGCCGACGGGGGAAAAGTTTAAGGGAGAGGCCTTCTTTTCTAGCAATTTCAATAGCTTCAGCCAAAGTAGTTGGATTCTGTTTCAGTAGCGTTTTTCGAATGTACGGAAGGGACTGATTTTGCAACAGCAAACAATTCCTTCTCACGAGACTCTGCTGTCAGACCTGGTCTCGCTACGTCAAGCATTCGTTCAAGGTTATCTAAAAAGCTTGAAACTGTTTCTCTGCTTCCTTGGACGCACTCTCTTAAACTCACACCACTTTAAACAGGCCTCATTTGGAGGACACAACTGTGCAATAAATGCCTGTTTTACATTTTCACAACAACCCTTTTGCTCCTGACTTAATCTAGCAAACATTCTAGCAGCCATTCCTTCAAAGAACGAGGGCAGGATTCGAATTTTGTCGTCGGGTGACCACCTTTGAGCATTTGCATTAAAACCCATCAAAACTATCAAACCACTCACAAATGTCTTCATTATTGTTACAATTCAGACTTTGCGGGGAAGGACAAGCAATAAAAGAAGACAGAGGAAGGATAACAGTAATTAACAATGATAGTTATTTTCTAAACAATTGGATGTACATTTATCCCATTGATCTTGTGCTTAATTTGGTAAACGTTACATCTAATGAAGCAGACGTATTGGATATCAATATTAAAATTATAAATAAAGTTTTTGTTACTGTTACTGTTACTAATAAAATAGTTTTTCTTTTAAAACTCTCTCTTTTCCAAGCATAGAAAGTAGGATACCAAAAGCTGTTATAATGTATTTTTCAATGAAATTATCGAAATCTCTCTAATTTGTTCCAACAAAGTGAACTTGATTTTTAATATTAATGTATAAAAATTATAAAAATAGACTTTTAAAATTATATTTTCTAAAGGTTGTGAAACATCCAAATTTCAATAAGGATATGAACATAGACCCTCTGGCTACTTGGAAAGTACTGTTTTTTAACTAAATGTTTTCTAAAATTTAACTTTTACCTTAAAATATCTCCTACGGATATAGATGTAACAAAGTTTATATTTCTGTATGTATTTGTTTAACTATCACTACTTGAGGCGACCGGCGGCGAAACTGCGAAACTATTTTTCTAAAAATTTTTGTATGGGGCATAAAAGACCTAAAAGCTTAATTCCATACTCCTCCACTGATGAGCCGCGGCTATGAGAATCAAGTCTGGTAGAGGTCGCAAGCACGCACCAACATAGATCATTTATTTGTTTTCAGTTTTATGTTATTTTTTCGTATTTTTAAGATGTTTTATATATATATATATATATATATATATATATATATATATATATATATATATATATATATATATATATATATTGGAACATAATAATAGATATTGTACTTTTATATATTTTAGACGATTGATTTTTGTTTTGAATTTGATTACAAGTTCGAAACATTTACTTTAAAAGAAAAATCATATACTTATGTATTTAATGAAAGTTACTTATGGAGACTATAAACCCTCTAAGTCCAAACGAACTCACGAAAGCAAACCCCTACCCGGTCAGCTATTAAGTACGGTCTGTCGGAAAACCACTACAGCCTGTACTTCAATCTAAGTTGAGATCCCCGAATCCCCACGCGCTGACCGGTGTTATAGAGTGCTGATCAGATCCTCAGGCCGAAGAAGCCTAGTGTAGCACTAACCAACTACAACACAAATTTCACGACCAAAGCCCGTTTACTTTCAGCATATTTAGGCATAACCATCATCCCAAGTTCAGTTACTCTAATACACATTCAACCGGTAGTTAAGTAACTAGAAGCAGCTACAAATGCGTTGTTTATGAAGCTTTCAGTTACCAGCGAGGACGAAGTTGATCAGGTCAGATGCTCGAAAGACGCGAAACCGAATGGCGAACTTCCGGTATTTTTGAAATTTCTATTTGAAATTTCTGAAGTATATGTACACAATCACAAATTTTCTTTTCTTTTATTATTATTATTATTATTATTATTATTATTATTATTGTTATTATTATTATTATTTACTTTTTAGATTGTTTAAGGAAAATCATTGTTTTTGTTAACATGTATGCTTGTGTTCAACCACCAGAATACAGCTTGTGCATATTACTTTGTGAATACTAATTCATCCTCCAACCGTCGATAGAAATTATCAAACACACACCCAATTTGGTTTCTGGAGACATGTCCCCATTTTCACTGCAATATGGACGACATAAAATATTTTAGCGACCGCCTCCTGATAGCTAAATTAAAGCCCGAAGACGTTTCTTTCGTATAGAATTGGTTCGTCTGGTGAAAGAATGTCTTCTAATTTTCCTAATTTCAGTGTGCACCTTTTCGAGACCTGCTAATTCAATAGTTTGTGCTAGCCTTCTTTAGGTTTAAGCCAGAGTGTTGGGAAAATTGAATGTATAATATAAAGTTTAATTATTAGCCCTCATGCCTAGGTATCGTTGTGTGAAACTCTTTCTCTCCTATTCAAAGACAGGTTTCTTTGAAAACTTCTCTTTGGTCTCTAGCGGAAAATGATTCTCACGGATTGAGTTTAAGAAGTTTATGTGCCAACAGACTCACATTTCATTTAGAAAGACTGAAGATGTTCGTTCACTCTTTCATTAGGAAAAGTGGCAAACTCTGAACTTTTCGAGCTGATGCTTTGGCATATCGAATTTCTGGGGGTTGATAGTGATTATGATAATGTTTATTTCCCGTGTTTGAATTTCCTCCTTTCTAACTTCTTATTTTCTAATCCTTTAATCAGAAATTAGAACGTTTTCGGTTTCTCGCTCAATTAGCAATATGGTGGAGTCATGACATCGATCATTTCTTTATACCAGGCACATTTTTGTGCCATGATTTTGACATAATACATCTCAAGATCGTCCTATCGTTCTACAAATTAGAAAATTCTTAGAATTACTAATTCTCACCATGTATGTACTTGTGCAGCTGAATATGAAATATGAATAAAATGAAAATGTGAAGTTGTAGGGTTGCTAGATTTGGTCGAAAAGAATCTTCCCTAATTTTATATTGCCCCGTATATGCAATCTAGCTTTTAGACTTCTGCTTAGGTCAGTAAATTTTGTATTTGATTTGGTTCCGGCTATCAAATATTTGGTTGGGTTCCTGACCCTGACGTACTAGAAACTCACACCTTTAAGCCCGGTTCGCAGGCCTGTCGCGTGTCGCGTGTTGCGTGTCGCACGTCGCAAGTCGCGCAAGAATTGTTGTATGTCGCATGTCGCAAGTCGCATGAAATGTTCACAGGCTCACTTTTGTCGTACCAATTTCAGCATCACGTGTTTCTTCCAAATAGGAAGCTCTATTAAAACGAGAGTCAGATCCTTTCCAGTATTAAAAGCCGAAATGTTTGACAAAATTTATAATTTAATAATTAATTTTCTAGTATTTGAATGCAACATTTGTTCTAGAAAACTTAGGCAAATCTGACTCAATATTTTTATTTTTTACTCATACTTTTCAGAAATATCTTTTATAATTTAAAATTATTTCATTTGAAATCGTTTTTCTTCGTCTGAAATAAGGGTGACTCTCGTAATGGCTGTTGCAGTTTTGAAATGAGGCTTTGGAATAAGCAATCGAAGAGGAAAGTTGCGCTTTCTACCTACTATATATACATTTTCCATCAATATCATCGGTGGAATCGTCAAAGATCCCACCATGTGAGACCAAAGAAGAAACCAAATTAAGGGAGTATCATTCTCTTATGCGCCGAATTGACCATACTAGCTTTTGTCAGTCTCGCGTGACTCCGCATGACTCTTCTATCGTTGGTTGGTTCTTACACGAAGTGTTCAATGGTCAGCTAGTTCAGTCGCAGCGACTTTATTGGTCTAGCAGAACGATTAGCAGTTACTCTTAGATATCTCACCAACGGAGATGCTCAGCGAACCATATCGTTTTCCTATCGACTTGGACGGTCTACAGTTTGCGAAATTCTTCAAGATACCCTTTCAGCAGCGATCTGGCAAGCTTTGGCTCCTGTATGTATAGGCTAACCGCCTGACCAAACAAGGTGGCTGGAGAGTGCTCAGCAAATTTCATTAATTTGGAACTTTCCCAGTACATGTAGGAGCAATTGATGGAAAACATTGCACAGTGTTTGCTTCCAAATCATCTGACTCAGATTATTACAACTATAATGGGACATTTAGTGTTATCTTACTAGCAATAGTAGATGCCCAGTATAAGTTTTTGTTGATCAACGTTGGTGCCCAAGGACGGTTTAGTGATTCCGCAATTCTCAGTTCATCACGAATTGGTGTGTTTTTGGAGCAAACTGCTTTGAACATTCCCCCTTCCACTGTCATGCGTTTTTTGCAAAAAAATCGCTAAAATTCTTTTGCAGAGGGAGTTTTCGTCGGGGATCAGCACCACCATGCCCCCACGTTATGCTATGATTATAATGATATAATTGAAAGAAAGAAATTATACTGCAGGACCTGTGACCCGAAAAATTCGCCCTAGGTGCAATCGAGCCCACAAACCCTCGGTGAGATCATTGAGATACCGAACCAGGGTTTTTTGCGTCCAGATGTGCGTCTGGACGCAAAGTTTCTTATCTGGACGCAATGAAATTTTAGCGGGACGCAAGCTAGACGCAACATTATTTCGGGAGAAAATTCACTTTTGTAAGAGTAAAATCTTTAAATGTTTCCAGTACCAATTTTTCCGTTTTTTCCAAAAATTTCTTCGGGTCCCGGGGGCTCCGCCCCCAGACCCCCGGTGTTTCCCACTTTGTCATGGTATGCCAAGGTGCAAGGTCATGCCTCAATATTACTCAATGTCATGTTATTTGTTAAGTTGTTGTCCACGTGCATCCATATCAGATCTTTTCGAACTCGTGAATTTCACTTTAATAAATACATAGAGATTACTAGATGCATTTATATACACTTATATATATATATATATATATATATATATATATATATATATATATATATATATATATATATATATATATATATATATATATATATATATATATATATATATATATATATATATATATATATATATATATATATATATATATTTACATATACATTTATATTGTTATCATTCAACAGGTCAGGAAGGATCAAGATTAGTACTAAAGTAAAACCCCGAAATTAACAAAATTTGTAACTGTAGCAGAAGCAGAATATCCAAATTTTTTGGTTCTTCTAAAAAAAACGTTTTTCGCAAAAAATACACAAATGGCAATTAAAAATAATGCAAACTTACCATTCATCTAAAATTTTCAAATACAAAAGGCCTATGTACGACCAATCCACTATCAATTTATCGTAACTAACGTTAATAGTATTTACAAATGCTTCACTGTTTTGCCGTTGAATAATGCTGCACGGAGCATACACGCTTCTCTATTGACTTTATACTGACTTTATTCAAAATTCAAGAATTCACAGATGCAATTAACACAAAAAATGCATTAGCGTAGGAGCTTTAGTTAGAATAGCTGTAACAATTGCCAAATTAACCTTTTTAAACATTTCTACAACGGATTTAATCCGTAATTTCGAAAAATCTCCAACTTCTGAGGGGCTCCGCCCCCCAGACCCCCCGGTGCTCATTTCCAATAATCCTGCTGTCAAGGATCACCAGTTCTCAAAGTTTTCGAAACCGAATGTATGTTTTAATATTTGCTACCTTTCTTTTCAATGATATTCCTAAATATTTCATAAATTTTTAATACTTTAATTAGTTTAACTAACATTGAAATATTGGAATAATGTGTTTCAATAATATATATATATATATATATATATCGAAAATTACTAAGTTCTGCAACAGACGCCAAATAAAATCTTTTTAAACATTTCCATTACGGATTATTCTGTAATTTCAAAAAATTCTTCAACTTCTGGGGAGCTCCGCCCCCCAGACCCCCCGCCGTGTATGTTGGACGCATCTATATTCTAGGTAGGTAATCATCCTGTAATCGTGCATTACAGTTGAGCAGCATCAGCTTTCTAAATAGTCTAAATATGTAGCTTTGCACTAAAAAAATTGTCAAAATTTTCATAAAATAAAACAATTTTTGCACTAAAAATCACGCTAAAACAAGAATTCTGCCTGGACGCAAAATTTCTTAACGGGACGCAACTTAAATTTAGCGGGACGCAAGGTTGACGCAAATCCGAAAACCAAAAAACCCTGTACCGAACCACAACCAAGCCAAGCTGTAGTGAGTTCGAACCCTAATGTAATCTTGCGGAACATCTTCCAATAAGTCCAGGGCGGTGACAAGCGATAGAACTAAGAAATTGCAACATATTTTCTGGAAGTTATAGTGGCTGAAAGAAAATCCATTTGCTGAAATAAGTGAAATCTTTGTCGCTGCCTCTTCTTGGCAACCGATTTCCCGGTAGTCTTCAACTCCTGTTTTCTAGCTCGAAGTTCTCGTGAATACATGTCCCTGAGCGATTTCCAACGAGTTTGGCACTCCTCTTCTGCAAACAAACAATCTTAATGTTTGTAGTAAAAATTGTACATTTGCTTTTGTTTGAAGCAAAGGTGGGAACAGTAGATGCCATAATTAACGCGTCTTGCTGTCTGCATAATTTACTCAAAATCTTAGATTCTTCTACTCCTGTGGAGTATCAGTACTGTCCTCCTGGTTATGTAGACGGGGAAGATAGCAGTGGAAACCTGGTTCCTGTACATTGGAGAACAGAAGACAACGACGCTGGAGCCTTTCGAAATGCCGGAAACTTTGGCTCTAATATGTTCGGTTTCAAAGCCGACACAGTTAAAGAAGCTTTGGTTGACTATTTCCTGGAAGAAAGAAAAGTGGACTGGCAAAATAAAACATTTAGAAGCTTGTAACTGTTGCTAAAATTTCCAATGCTTCGTACGAAAACTGACAGTTCAAGTGAAAATCAAAATAAAGTGCTTACCAGCAATCCAAGCTTTTCGGATATGGTTCTCCAAGCTTTTGCTCTGGCATCCAGATTTTTGTATACTTCACACTTCGGCTGATACAAACACTCATGTTCTCGAACGTTTCCTACAAGCGCTTAGTCGTTCATTGCAAACAAACACACCACTTTGTATGCACCAATAAAAGAAACACTCTCGAAATCAATATAAAATAAAGAGGCGGAGCTGAATGTGGCTTGTTCTGATCGGCTAGTCGCACGCGACATGCGACAAAAGTTAAAATATTTTCAACTCCCTGCGACAAACGAAAATTTCGCGCGACAAGTTCGGCGCGACAAGCGACAATTTGTCGCGGCGCAACAAGTTCGGCGCGACAAGCGACAAACCTGTGAACACTGTCGCGACATGCGACACGCGACATACGACTCTGCGACACGCGACACGCGACATACGACTCTGCGACACGCGACACGCGACATATGACAAAGCCTGCGAACCGGGATTTAGGTATAAATTAACTTCTTATATCAAAGTAAAATGTAGTGGCAATGTATTAAACAGAAGGCCGAATTCCGCCAGACAGTCTCGTCCAGAGATGAAACCGGGTCACTATTTGCTGACCCGGTGACCCGGTGACCCGGTCGACCCCTGACCCGGTGACCCGGTGCCCCGGTGACCCGGTATTTTTTGAAAATTCAGGTTTAAGTTTGGAAAAAAATAAAAATACTTATATTGGGGTGCGGTGAGTGTTTTTTGATCTTTTTGGACATTTTTGGCGTCTATAATAGAAGGTTGGGCAAACTTTTTGATTCTTTAAAGTAACATAGGAAAGTATATATTGTAAGTAAGCCGAAAAAATCAAAACTGATTTGCACGATTTTGCACTTAATGTGATGTGAAGTTAACTACATAACTTTTTGAATCAAACGAATTGTAACAAAGTACTTTGCCAAAGTCATCACATCATCTAATTCTAATCATAGAGCTTAACATAACATAGCACTTTTGTGTTTTAGCATTATATACTTTAGTAAAATATTTTATTTGGTTGAGGGGTTTCACTCATCGGGGATTCTTTGGAAATATTCTTGCTTATGGCTAGGATTCAGACAATATATTCTATAAACTAATCAAACAAAACTTCATTAGTTGCTAAAGATAGTAAGTCATAACAATTAGAAAAATGCAAGGCAAAACTCAGAATCTGTACACCTTGTTTTGCTGAGATTTTCCTTCTTATCGAGATCTGAAACACACAGTCTGACCCCCTCCCTCCAAAAATGATAGCAGCAGCGAAATATCACTTACAGTAGATGGCACATGGAAAATTTTCGATATTAAAATAAAGATTTCAGGCTCTCAGGGCCCATGCAATAATTTTCATGTTATAGTTGAGATTCAACGCAATCATTGCAGTTTCAAACCTAGATCTAAGCTTGACAGGACATTACAAATAGGTATGAGGACACTACAGCTACAAGCATCTAGAAAACTACGCGATTAAATTAATAATATTCACATTGCTAGTTTTTGAATAAACATTGAAGTTTTCAGGTGGCAGAAACTGACAAAAATTCTGAAACATATGCTTTAAAAGCATAAAAATTCTCCCAACCAAAAATACCGGGTCAAGACCGGGTCAGAGCTCTTGACCCGGTGACCCGGTGGCCCGGTCCATATAGTGACCCGAACTGACCCGGTGACCCGGTGACCCGGTGACCCGGTGACCCGGTTTCATCTCTGGTCTCGTCTAATTCATTCTTTTGCTTCCATCTACTGGACTTGTGTCAACAGGGATCAGGGTGACGGGGTCCTAACAAATGAACTGTTGAAGGCCTTGTCCGAACTGAGATTCCTTGGTTCTGTGTACCCTGCAGGGAGAGGACATTTTAAGGTGCTGGTATCGTTTTGTGTAAATTTGACCCTATAGGCTTTAATTCTTTATGAAAGTGGATGAAACTTTCCAAATATACTATTTCGGTGCTCTTTAACATTCTGGGACCAGTCCCGCATTTTTAGGTGCAAAGATAGGAAATTTTTGGTTTTTGCCATTATTCTCTCATCACATAGTCTAGACACCAGATTGGTTGGTATGGCTGGAAAGAGGGCACAAAAATGAACATTTTTGCTTTTACAACTTTTGAGCTATCTCTTGTGGTTAAGTCAGTATAAGCAAAAAACGATTTTTGGGGTCCAAAAATGGCCGTTTCCAAGAAAATCAGTATTTTCAAAATTACTGCTAAATCGTACGGACAATTTTGGCTTGTTTATACTCGATCGATACACAGTCTTACTGCACATTTTATCAATGCCTATTAGCCGGAGTTTGTTGCTCTAAGCTAAAGATTTGGCTGAAAAATCATTTTGGCAAAACTGCGATTATTTTGTTTTGAACACCGATTTCTCAAAAACTACCCAATGGATTCGCATGATTTTTGGCAGGATGAGAATCCGTACTATTGCGGAGGGACATTTTTCTTGGTTTGAGCTAAAACATCTCCAGTTGCGAAAAAACTCAATGCAAAGTTGCGAAATTTCGTGTCACCGCACATTTAATAGATTTTCTTGACCGTTAAGACCTTCTGAGCCAAATCCAAAAAATGTCCCTCGGCCCACATGTTCTTTATAGGACAGCACAAGAAAAAATTTTGGCAGATTCCACAGTTTTGAGAAATCGATGTTCAAAAATTTTTGGTCTATATTCAGCCTGTCAGATGTATTTATTGTATGTCAGAAAATTTTCGCTATTTTTTGCGGATTTTTACTAGTTTCGTACTCTCATGAGAATCTACAGATTATAAGCTTTAAAATGATGTATAAAGCTTTTTCCAACTCACAAGAGTGCGAAAGTTATGGCGTTTCAAAAAATACCCACAAAAGCACAGCACAAAACGGTACCAGCACCTTAAGCCAGATTGTGGACAACAGTATATTTTTAAGCCGGGAACTGGTTCGGTTCGGGTGCCGTCAGGAGGTGATCCCCAGTGAAAACGATCAGGTTCCGGGCACGGTAGGGGTTCGGCCGAGGTTGGGCAGCGTGTCTAGTGCGACGGGTAATCGAAGGAGAAAGTCCTGCCTCCCGTGGAGTCCGTCAAATCAACTGGCACCTCCTCCGATCGCCCTTTATCTAATCAGAATCAACAAAGTGATCTGCTCCATGTCAAGATACGGATGATGGAGCGCCAGGAAAGTAAACGACGAGGAAATTTGATACGGATGGAACGGATGCTCCAAGAGGAAAGATCCGAAAGAAGGCAAGAACAGATCCAGCATAAACAGGATATGGAAAGGATATTGGATCGGCTCTGCTAACAAGGATCACAAATGGCAATATCCCACAGATCCTCTGCAGGTACAACTCTCAGTCAATCACAGAGTACAGGTAACCTTGCCAAACTACCGAAGGGCGACGATTTCTCTGACGGACATCTGGGCGAATTGTAGCTCCTGGAAATGACGAGATGGAGATACAGGGCCTAGAGGTGTTCCTGGTTATTCCAAATAAGGCAAACCGGAACCTGCTGGTCCACCAGGGTATCCTGGAGAAAAAAGGTTTGATGGTCGTGATGGTAGTCCCGGACCCAGAGGAGCTAAAGGAGCGCCTGCCTAGCCTAATGCTGGTCGACAGTGCCACTCAATTCCTGAAGGCGGCGAACATGTTCAAGGAAATCTGGGGCGAAGAACGGTACAAGAAAGTATACGAAAAACTCATGGTGAGCTTCGCCAAAGAAGGAATCACATGGAAAACAATTCCGGAGCGGTCTCCCTGGGTAGGGGGATTCTATGAAAAATTGGTTGGACTGGTGAAAAGAACCATCAAAAAGACCCTTTGGCGTACCAATATCGATGACGACAGCCAGCAGACCCTCAGATGAGGGATCCTTAAATTCAAGACCGCTTACCTTTATGACTTGAAGAATGGAAAGTTGTTGACACCGGCAGACTTTATCAGTCCGATGAGTCAGCTGGCAATGCCTAACGATAGCGAGAACAACACCGATCCTGACTACACTCCAGGTCCTGGAATGAAACAAGATCGGAACATAACTGGCGGAAAATACGGAAAAAGCTTGATGAGTTTTGGGAAACCTGGCATAATCAGTACTTGCAAGAGTTGAGAGATTCGCATTCTACCTACTTCAAAGCCAAGAAGAAGGAGGTAGCCAGAGGTCCACGGTTGGGGGAGGTCGTCCTACTTAAAGAACCAAGTCGACGGGTGACGTGGAAGCTTGGGCTGGTAGAGGAGGTCCTGGTGGGCGGGGACGGGAATGCTCTGTTTGTTAAACGCGGACTGAGCAACGGGAAGATGACACGGCATGGAATCCTGGAAATAGTACCTCTGGAGGGAGATATTGGGTCCGCAGACTCTGCCACAAACGATCTCGCTCAAGCGGGCGGGAGTGTCATGAAAAAGATATGAAAACTTAAAGTATATGAATCTAGTGTTGTATTTAAAACTTCTTTCACAGAACTTTCGTTATATTGTGTCAGCTTGTATGTTAAGTATATATCACCACTTTCGTTATATTGTGTCAGCTTGTATGTTAAGTATATATCAGTATATCACCTTTTTCAAGAGCTTTCACAAAGGCTAGTCCGTCTTCGAGGCCAAATATTGCTACGCCTAGATTTGCCCTGACCAAGAGTTTATAATACCAAGAGTAAAACACTCAGCTCTTCCTAATAGAATAAGCTTGCGAGATGCTAGACACATTAAGGCCGAAATCTCGGGGGGGGGGGGCTTCTCAGCGTGTAAACATACAACGCTGACATTTTTTAAAAACGGGCGTTTTGGGCAAATTAAATACTATAACTTGAGCTAGGAAAATAATAAGCAATAATTTTTATATCATTATGTTCCGTAGAATGAGATCTTTTTAACGATGTAAAAATTATCTAGTTCGGGTCGGACAATCTCGTACAAATACAGCAACAACGTAAGGTATTTTGAAGAAAAAATGAAATTCCTGGAATTTTCGTGGAAAGGATGTTTTATTGCCAGTTTTGTAAGAGACTGCCTAAACCAAACTACATAATTTTTATATCGTTAAAAAGATCTCGTTCTACGCAACCTAATGATATAAAAAATATTGCTGTACAATTTTTCTAGCTCAAGTTACAGTATTTAATTTGTCGAAAACGCCCGTTTTTAAAAAATATCAGCGTTGTATGTTTACACGCTGAGAAGCCCCCCCCCCGAGATTTCGGCCTTAATGTGTCGAGTATCTCGCAAGCTTATTCTATTAGGAAGAGCTGAGTGTCTTACTCTTGATATTATAAACTCTTGCCCTCACTAACTATAAAAAACGAAGCGAAAACTGAAAACTATAGTACGGGGATTTATTTTAAAGAAAAAGCAAAAATCGGAATCACAATTAACATGAACGAAATTGTGTACCTGTAAGTTGTGAACATGTGTAACTAAATAAGGCCCCAGAAAAATACTCTATAAACCTTTACCACAATGATTAAATAAACTTGATCACAAAACATCTCCTATTGCAAAAAGGCCAATTATTCACACTTGACTTATGTTAAAAGATGGCGCCCCATTCCCTTTAACAGCCCTAACAAATATATTTAACTTTTGTATGCCCAACACAGAGAATTGAACTATTAGCTAAGTGAACTGAGGCTCATTTACAAGAGGAGAATTTTTCAGATACTACTTTTCAATAATTTTGAGACAGAAATCTCGGAAAATTATGAGAAGCATTTCACGACCCGTTTAGATGCTCCGCTGTGAGAGCGTGAGAGCACCCACCTAATTCCGGAGCGGCTTGATCACCACTGTAACGGATCAAGGTTGGACATGGTCAACCTTTTCGTTGCTGGCGGTGTAGCTAAGCTAGCTACCCGCTTGGCTTCGTCTAACATCATCCAAAGGGGCTGGGTTAAGTTTGCAAGTCACGTAGCTCCCCCAACGTGTATGTTTGGGATTGGATGGGTTCCCCCCCTCGCTATACGGGGAGCTACGTGATTGGGGGAAATTATCCACTAGGGGGCGCTCGTGGGAGGGTTCAACCCAACACTCGCTTCCCCCCGTCTGTCTTGTTTGTTCTGTTATCGCGTACACCCGCTCTACATTCCTCTACGCTTTCTTCCCCATTTATCCATTGTATATATATATATATATATATATATATATATATATATATATATATATATATATATCGCATTTTGACCCTGCTCTCCCCAGAGCATTTTGCTGGTACGTTGGCCTTTGGCCTTGTAACTGTAAGTCTGTTTTGTGTGTTATTTGTTTGTATAACTGAGGGCTCGGCCCATAACTATTTTATTATTCTTTATAATAATATTTGTTGTTCTTCTTTATATTAAATTGTTGTTACTATTCTAATTAGGCTTAAGTCTACTGAGCTCCTGCTAGGCAGGTAGTTTCTGTCTGAATCAAATACAGTGAGAGTGAAGAGGCATCTTCGGTTTATATCTGGCGAGGCTGTCCCGACCGTCTCCTGAAGTAGGTTCGTTGTCTATTTGTATACGGTCTCCGCATCCGTCAGGTCTCGAGTGTGGTAACGGTGCTCGTACGTAGAATCCGGTACTTGCCCCGCTACACCTAACACCTCCATGTTTACGATTACGATTTAGATATGTCGATCTTCTAGATTTTATATAAATGATAAATAAATTGTGGTACAAAAGTTTAAGGCAGGTTTACACGAGGCAACGATTTACATTACATTACATGATGCAACTTTTTCTTGACAACTTTTTAGCAACTGAAATTTGCTTGAAATTTGCTTGGTTTGAACATTCACAAAATTGCAAGCAACCAGTAAGCAACTTGAAATTTTCACTCGGTCCACAAGCCACGTTTTCAGGCATCTCACAGGCAACAGCCAATCAAGCAAGGCTGCGCCTTTTGAATTAGGCACTTAGAATTGTCATTGGCTGCTAAGAGAAATTTGCTAGATAAACTGTTGCCTGCAAGTTGCCTCGTGTAAACGAGAAATCGTAAGCAATTTCTCAGCAACAAAAGTTGCTTCAAAATTGCTTCCCAAAATAGTTGCTGGAAAGTTGTCTCGTGTAAACCGGCCTTTAGGTTCCGTCGCCTTTCTTCGAGGTTCGATTTCAAGGGTACTCGGTGCCTGCTGCCCACATCTTCCCCTGCTTAGTCTTTTCTCCTCGGTCTACTTAGTCCGCAAGCCATGTTCCGGGTTGAATGCATTTAGGTTAAGAAATCCGGATGCTGTTGGATAAAACAAGAAAACTTGTTAGTACAAGTTACATTCTTTTAATATCTCCAGCTTTTTCAACTCAAAAGGCGTACTCTGTTCAATTTTCTGTGCCCAAGTGAATGCAAAAAGATTGAACAGGAAGCGCTACCTTTTGTTCAAGCTGGACTTGTTTCTATAGGTAGCCGGAGGACTTTGGTGTAATTTTCATTGAGTAATAACTGCTCTCTTAGAAACCATCTGTTGGGCACTTCCTTAAGACTCACCTACCTGACTGAACGCTAATCTCTTTCTCTAACTTTGGAATGGAAGTTCGCTTCAAACGTGTGCTGTAACTTTAACTTTGGTTTTCCTTCCCAATCATTGGCAATCAGTTTAGCTGTGACTGAAAATGATGGTACCCGTCTAAAAATTGGTTTGGTTGATTGACTGAATGACTGGCTAATTCATTATTAGATTGATTGAATGACTGATTTATTGACTGATTGATTAATTAATTGATTTGTAGACTGACAGTTTGATAGCAATCGGCTGAGATCTTATACAATCAAGAAACAGACATGTTGAAATCATTAACACGAAAACTGAAATTGCTGGCAAAACTAGTGTTGCTGCTGTGCGACCTGGCTATTCAACTCTTATCTGGTGATAAAAATTTTAGGATTTTGAACAATCAAGCTAAAATTTGAATTCTTATATTTTACATCATTGCATACAAATTTTTTACCATAGTTTGCATTCAGATATCAATTCGCTTTCTCCTAATTTTCGATTCGCTATGCTAACTAGGTCTAGTAAAGCGTACACTATCAGAGGATGCACGATTTAACTCGAAGGATTAACCAATTGAGCCAAGAACCCTAAGCCCGGTTCACATTAGGCAATCTACAGGCTATCTACTTGCCAGCAATTAATTTTAGCCCAGCGGCAATCTGTACGCCGCTATATTTACATGTTTAGTTGCCTCAAAGCTTGCTCGCTGTCCTAGCAGAGATTGATTGAAAGCAATATTGCTGACAATTTTTACACTGTTCACACTAGCAATAAATGGGCAATCTGTTGGCAATCATATTGCTATCAATCATATAGCCTAGTGTGAACCGGGCTTTAAAGTTTGGATCACTGGCTGGCTAGTCAAATTAGATGTTTTCATTGTGCAGTCAGACAGGGTTTAAAAGAAGACACCTGTACTGACTGACTTCAACTCTTTTCCCTCAAAGCATAAATGAACGGGCTCATCTGAACACTGCACAGGTGAACAAGGTATGGCGAAATTTTTAATTTGGGAATGGGCATTTTAGTGGCATAAAGGTGATTTGCTAATTATCTTACTGTAACTGTGAAATTTGTGAGATTCATGGCCAACAATCTGCCCAACCTTTAATGATGGGAGAGATAAATTGATTGATTGAGTGATTGACTGATTGATTGATTGATTGATTGATTGATTGATGATCGATCGATCGATTGATTGCTAAATTAATAAATTGATCTTCACTGTTATTTCCGGTAAGGAAATTGGAAAAAACCAAGACTTTAAAAGCTAAGTATTTCAAATAACTACGGGCCTATATCTTTAAAGATTAAAATGGTCGGATTAAACGGATTAAAAATCAGCCGGATTAAAATTTTAATGGCTGTTTCTTTAATGCAGGATTAAACGGACTAAAATTAACTCGTTTAATCTAAGAATTTTTAATCCTCGGATTAAACGCGTAAAGTTTAATCCGTTTAATCCACCATTAAAGAAACAGCGATTAAAAATTTTAATCCGCCAACTTTTAATCCGTTTGATCCGAGGATTAAAAACTAGTTGAAAATCCAAGAGACGGTTTAAACGGTTTAATTAAATTAAATTAAACGATTAAATTAAAATTAAACTTTAAAGGAACAACGATTAAGCAGGTCGGATTAAAATTAACTCGTCCATTTTTTAATCCGAAGTGAGAATAAAGACACAGGATTAGATTAAAATTTTCATCCTAGGTGCGTTAAAGAAACAGGATTAAATTTTAATCCGTTTAATCCGAGGCGCTGTTTCTTTAACGCGGATTAATTTTAATCTAATCTGTTTAATCATTAAAGAAATAGGGCCTACGATTATCCAGTAAGTAAAGAGAATATTTTGATTTTACTGCAACTTCAGTAGTAAAAAGTGGGTGTTCGACCACTACCCGGAGCCAGGGATGTTTTCAAAAGTTGCACCAAAAGTGTAAAGGTTGTACAAACTCTAAAGCTGTCACATTGCTTTAAAAAGCTGGGAGCACATTGGGGGTCAGCTGCCAGTAAATAGAAAATTAGTTCTACGTTTCCGAAAAGAATGTATCTTCATTTTATAATTAAACATTAAAGAGTCTCCGATGAACAAAAGAGTTGAAAGTCGTCAAAGTCAGGCAAACTACGAATTGTTGCTATATCTTGATTGCAGAAAAACAACTAACTTATTTCTCAACTAACTTATTTCTAAGTGCAAGAATTTTTTCTGGGATGGAACCAACAACACGTTAATTTAGTCTAATCTGCGTGACCTCCCCAAATAACCTGGTGGAAATTACATGGTGGAAAGGCTTTGGCTCATGACGAGTTTACAGCCGGCGCTGCATTCGTTTGAATGGAGCGCTCGAACAGACTCGAAGTTTTCAGAATTTTCAGAAAGCTATAGAAACTCTACTTTTACTCTACTCTACTTCATAGCAGAGGTGGAAGTACTCTTCCAAAATGGAGCCGATGTGCAGAAGAAAAAAGGAGCAAATGCTCAGACTGCCAACCGGCAACTGGCCACTGTTTCTGAAAAAATAAACGTCGAAAATCGTCACATGCGACATCTGGCCCATAAAGTTAAAATGAGGTATCTGTACAGATAGAACCGCTGCACAAAGCGCAGTAACAATTTTCAAATATTTGAGAAATAAGGGCAAATACTCAATATGTTTGATTCTAAAAAAAATTGAAAATTTGAAAATCTTAAAATTCCGCTTAAGCGCTTAAACGGCTTAGCTTAAAAGTGAATTTATTTATGAAAAGGGTGGTCGGTTTAAACGGCTTAAACGGCTTAAGTAGCTTAAACGGCTTAAATTTAAGCCGTTTAAGCCCACCCTTTTCATAAATAACCATCGGCTTAAACTTTAAGCCGAAAAGCACACCGGCTTAAAAATGCAGTGGCTTAAAATTAAGCCGTTTAAGCCGATCTCCTTTTCATAAATAATTTAAGTTTAAGCCGTTTAAGCCGATGACTTAAATTTTAAAATTTGAACTCCTTTAGAGTCATGTTAGTATCCCAGTAAAATATGAAAACATTTGGATCACCAATCCAGCCAACTGTGGGGATATCATGGAAGATCCGGTTCACCGAAAAAATATCTGGTTGTAGTGGCTTAATGATTAACCGGTTAATAAAAGCAAGAGTACATAATAGAATAAGAGTATGAAACTCTTACGCTACTATGTACTAAGCATGCTTGACATGCTCGGGTCGCTAACTCGGGACCCCCCCCCCCGAAAGTCTCGGGGGGGGTCCCACCCTACACTAATTACATGCTTTCATATAAGTGTGTGTCTGCTCGCTGATTCGCTAATTAGCTTAGGCTTACGATAGGCATTTTATTAGTAATTTTTAATTAATTAATTATAACTTTAATTAGGTGAATGTAATTAAAAAACTAATTCGACAACTTTGTAGCATTTTTTCTGCTCTTTCCAACGATATAAAAATTGTTGCACAAAACAAAAATTCGTAGGAATATAGTCTGCAACAATTTTTATATCGTTGGAAAGAGCAGAAAAAATGCTACACAGTTGTCGAATTAGTTTTTTAATTACATTCACCTAATTAAAGTTATAATTAATTAATTAAAAATTACTAATAAAATGCCTATCGTAAGCCTAAGCTAATTAGCGAATCAGCGAGCAGACACACACTTGTATGAAAGCATGTAATTAGTGTAGGGTGGGACCCCCCCGAGACTTTCGGGGGGGGGGGGTCCCGAGTTAGCGACCCGAGCATGTCAAGCATGTTTAGTACATAGTAGCGTAAGAGTTTCATACTCTTATTCTATTATGTACTCTTGATAAAAGCTAACACTATTGTTGATAGTTCCTATCTGGTGAATTATACATGTAAATCATAATCATATTAGAAAACATCTGATTCCTTCCGGTTCCTGGTGGTTCTGGATTCGAACGTCTACTAATTAACTGTTATTTTAACTGTAACTTTGATGTGCGTGACATCAAAGTAACAGTTTTGAATTTCAGCAATCGACCCTTTTTATATTCATTCAGAAAAGGATCATCTGAATTGCATATTTGTCCTGTTAAATTCATTTACTCAACTCAAACACCTTTACCTTTACCGCCCCCAGTGGACTTTCTTTCTGTTTAGCATAAATCTTGCTCTGATCTGAATTCAAGCTTTATGTAAAAGTTTGGTGTAAGCAGCTTTCCATATGCCATTTATTGTAACAAAGTGTAGAGGGTTGTGTGAGGTGTGAGATGAAGCTTGAAGGTGCATTTACGCAAACTCCGCCATTAAATGATAAAAAGTGTCAAATAACATCCCCTTTTCTATTCCGGAAATCAGGCTCTGTTTGGCCTGAAAATAGAGATTTGTCTGGTTAATTAGAGCCTTTCTATAAATCTGTCACCTCAAAGTTTCAGTATTGAATTCCTGTGAACAGTAAAATTGTGTGGCACTGCTGTTGCTGCTGAAACTGACATCTCTTTGAAATTGTGCGTTACTAAATAGGACCCAGCAGGAACTCCTTCTAGAAACCAATTGAAAGAATCCTCTCTCAAATACAGGCAATGAATGCTGCTACATAGAGACTATGTTAACTGCTGGATACTATAAGAATGTTTAGTTAATATTCAGTCAGGCGGGTAGTGCATTTCTTTTTCTTACCTAGCTACTCTGTACTCCCACTCAAGTCAGCAATTTGCCTCTGTATTAGTAACAGTTATTTATTTCATGAAACTGAAATCATACATTCTCAAGTAGTCGCAACACTGCACAGCATAGCTACAAACAAATTATGCCACAAAGGAAGAATTCCTATTGCTATAAACTGAAATCAACATTATATACTTATATATCAGCTTATATAATTAACCTATTATAATCAGCTGAAATCAACTTATGTAATTTTGATGAGATTAAGTCAATATCGCCTTTTTGACAAACGTTCTCTTAGTCCATTCTTGTGATCTATGATTACGGCTGACTTGCAGCTGAAATTGATAGTTGAGATTCCATGTTAGACCTGAAATAGTTCAATAAACTCCAAATATAAATGTGGTTTCTGTTCATACTGACAGGCTATTTGTTTTCATTTTTTATCCCTTAATGAACACCCATCTTTAGACGGCTTTATGTTTATATGATTAACTTAGCGAACACGATGCCTAAACGAACGCTGGAAACAAGGTTAAAAATCTCAAACCGCCTGTTGAACTTAAACTTAGGCAAGCCTAACAGTTAACAAACATGCATAATCCGCTATTAAAAGCTATTTGGTATTTAGTATGTTAGAACTGGGAATATTGTGAAAGTGAGTCCTGTAATTTTTATCAAATGTGTTTCACTTTTCGACATGTTTTCATGTTTACGACCATGCTTAGTATTTTGTGGTCCATAGATGTAAGATTTATGTATACTGAGCTAATCGAAAACAACTTCAAATTCGCATGTACTCTACAGTGTAATTCAAAGCCCATTTTAGATCAGTTCTGAGTTGGTCACTAGGTACAGGTTTGTTGGGGGGGGGAAGGGCTTGCCGCTGGCCCGCAGAGCTTGTACCCGCAGCTGTGTTCTAAAAGCTGTAACACTGATTTTGTTTTCCGTTTTGTCAAAGCAGCCGAATTAGCCTAATTAAGCTATCCTTCCAACACCGATGGGAGCCAGTCGGAAACAGAATAGCTACAGCAGTTTAGCACCATTTTTTCTTAAAACAGAATCAAACATTTCCCTTATAGGTGTCGCTTGGATGTGTCTGTAACTATTCATAAATTGCTTTATTGGCAGCCTCTTTATTGCAGGAGCGAATTCGTAAAACGGCATCATTGCCATTGACAAACAGAGAAAAACCAAAAACCTACGAGCGTTCAGCCCTTCTATTGAAGATAAATTACGTTTATTGCATGCAAGGTGCCGATACCGAATTTTCTAATTTTCGCAAAAATGACTGCGTTAACCTTAACGGTGACGTTAAATTTTTGGTGTCCATAGGACTTTGAGTTGTACTTCAGGAAGTAATTTCAACTGTGGCCTTGATAGTTGATACTATTAGCACTGGGTAGTACAACAAGGAATGTATCGTTGAAAGACACAATGAATTGTGTGCTCTAATAGAGTTTCCAAACTTTCTTTACTTTATCAGTTGTATTTAAATTTAATAATTTAATTTAGCTTTTAAATAGTTTTTAATGACGATACTTGGTTGACAAAGAGGTTGTGTTGAAAATGTAGTCTAACCAGACCGAAATAGCACATCCTTAGAACAAAAGAAGAACCAAAATTTTACTATCAATCAATTTTACTACCTATCAATAATTCGAGAAACATTTTGTCTGCCTTTGTTGGCTGAAGCTAGTCACTCATTTAAAAACTCGCCTCAATCAATCAATAAAATTCGCCTGCGACTATCAGGGGAATGATTTTGAAGTTTAGTTGGCTAAATGTTGGTTACATTTGTAAATTTTTGGACTAACTCTCAAAACACGATGAGAAAATCTAATGTGTAATCATCATCAGAAGTTCAGAATTAAGTGACTTTTTCGAAACTTGGAGATCTAATTTTGATCGATCGATCGATTCTACTAATTGACGATAGTTATTCCTAATGAAAGATTTTCGTCTTTATATTCATAAATAAATTAATGTTAGACTTTGTTATCCGCTTTGTTGACAGGACCAATACGGCATTTTTTCTACTCATGATTATGACTGTTTAGTAAACAAGCTTTGCAGTACTATTGGTAATAGTGTCTATCTACTTATTCCTGAAAATGATTCCTTTTATGGAAAGGGCTTGGCTTTAGCCAATCAGAATCGGAGAGTGGCATTTGACATGTGTTTGGCTGATTTATTCCATCCCCCTCATACAGGGAGAGTGAGAGAATGGAATTTTACATTCCACCTCTGATCTGATTGGCCAAATATTAGTCATACGCCCGCTTTTGTTCTTCAACACAGCGTCATCAGCACACTCTCAACTGAGATCTCTTTAGAAAGCAAACAGTGCAGTGCATTAACTAAACTGACTGACTAAACTGACTAAACTGTGCTGTAAGCATTCACCTGTACTTTGCTGCGTTGTCCATATCCATTATTGACATTTATTTATTTATTGTAGTAAGCACCAAGCGCATAAAGTGCACCGTAAGAGCTTAGTTGACCTGTTACTTGGACTTTTTACAACAGTGGAATAATCCCCGTTTGGGGCCTATACTTGTTGACATTATGAGCTTGAAAGTTACATACGTGTCAACCCCTACCGTACTACAGCTTTGGATTAGAATAGTGTCACCTTGGCTGACACCGTTAATAGTAATAACAAGTCTTATATTAAACATTAATAAAACACTGCTCTTTTAGCCTTTCAAAGCGATTTCGATTCTCTGACTCAGCAGGGACTCGAGATTGACATGCGCCGACTCCAACAGGTCTTAGAAGCTGAAAAGTCTCTCGGTGGATTTAAATCATTGTTCAAACCTAATATCTGAGCATATTTTTTACTTTAATTAAGTTAAGCATAAACAGAGCACAAACTTTGTCACTAGTTAAAGGAGTTGTCATTAGGAAAATGATAGGATATGATATGTGGTCGTGCTGTCAATTAGAGACCCCGGTTTCTGTCGTGGTTTGTAATCAAAAACAGAATCTGTCTAATGAGGGTAATATAAGGATAACGCCCGTTTTTTGCACGATGAGCTTGCATACATACACCAATTTAAAATTATTACGAATTTGTTTCTAGGCTCAAGGCTGTTTGTCTGTCAAGAATTCTAGTCAGAACAGCTTTAAGTTACATAGTTGTTCTCGTACGCTCAAACTTAGCTAAGTTTGGGTCTTGAATTTTCTGGTATTCCTTACGTTGTTTTTAATTCTGTTTTCACGCCGCCTCAGCTTACCCTGGCGAAGCGAAACACCTTATGTCGAAATGAACATTGCTTTGCTTCTTGGCTACAACTAAAGCCAATGCAAATGCGTTTGGCCATGATTCCCTAAAATGAAATGCAACCACAAATATTGTATGACCGCACAGAATCATTCTGTTTGGGAAGATCCATGTGTTTGATTTATCCATATCTAATGTTTGTGAACTCACGTACATTTGAAGCTTATAAGAAGTATAAAGTTCCTCTAGAAGGTACTTCGCCAATTTTTAGCGTCTGTTCCTATTCAAAAGCGATTATTTAATTTTTTGGACAAAATTCAACCAAAAACCGAATGAACCAAAAAAATTTGGGGTAGATCCCATATCCTCAAACATTGCTCATACCTATTCAGTGGATGTTTGCTGCAATCCTTGGATGTGTGTAGTTGGTTTTGCTTTCTCAGAAAATAGGTTGACTTAGCAATAAAGGGTTAACTCTACACTTGAGTAGCTTAGTGTCACACTAGTATTAAATATAGTATAGAATTTATTCTACTACCTTATGATTGCGTAGAATTAATTGTGGGCTTAAATTTCTTGTCAGCATTTAGACTTGGATATGGCTTTTGACAGAACTCTTTTCATTGCATCTACTGTAGCACAAGGTTTGACGCAAAAGGGATAGGCAACATCTGCCAGAATCCCCACAGTCAAACGCACACCTCACAGAAACCGATTTTTCTGTCTGACTAGATTGTCTACGAAGTCCGCTTACATTTTTAGACTATTCGATGTTGTTCTAGATATTGTGAGCATAAGAGTTAAGTGTTAATCCTGGACTATCCGGCCTTCCATCTATGTCTGGTCTTAACTGTTGTATTGCTAAGAGCTGAAGCCTGTACGTAATATGCCATCTGTGTAACTGTCAGCAAAATGTTTGACCTATTTTTCTAATGACATATAGCAATTATACCGCTTCGGCTTTCACATATAAATGCGACAAGGATGTGCTCTATAAAGCGTACTAAAAGATTAATCTATTTTGAAAGTTTCTGAACGTTTTCGAATGTCAAAGTTTAGTCGACTAGAATTAAATGACAATAAAGGAAAGGTTTCGCTCTTGGTTCTACTGTCATTTGAGGTTGCTACCAGATGTCTGAGATCGCCCGTATGGTAGGCTTTTCTGATTTCAACAGCTGAAAACTTTTCTCCAGTATATATGTTTTAGCAATCACCTAAGCCTAACTTATCTTTTCTTGTAACTGAATTTGTACAGAACCGACGGATCCTGTACTTTTAACGGCATTGGGATTAATTTCACCAATATCGTAATAAGGTAGCTCAAACGTTATAATTAAGAATATATAGAAATTATAAGTAAACCAGTTTGAAAGAGGATCTCAGAATTGGTCTAAGTTTCTTCAACCTTGGTAATGACCACTCTGACTCGACCAAAAGCCTGAGGTGGATTGGCTTGCTTGATAGCCAATCTCGTATCTTGGTTTGGTTAGATCATGTCGTAACATTATTCCTTATCCGAACTGCAGAGATGCGAAATTTACACAAATTGAGCGAAACGTCAATCAAAGTAAAAGGCATTGCCGTGATGAAACCGGGTAACCTAGGGTGTACCCGGTGACCCGGTTTTTCAGAAAATCCAAACATCTGAAAAAATTTCACTTTGCTAAGGACACTAAGTTTTCGCCTCCATGCTCCATCACCATCCCGACAAGAATAACTACATCTGACATGCATTTGCTCTAGTTTGTTTGAAAAATATTAGAAAATGGCTGCAGCATTTTGTAAATTAATGCAAAAATGAGTAGGCAAAATCAATTAATTATCCGTTTGCAAAATTTTGCAGCGTCTAATATTACGGTTATTATTAATTGCTAATAATAAAATGAAATTCAGTTAAATTTCTGCGATTAGCATTCTGACTACTGACGTTCTAACAAATGAATTTCTGACTAGTGATATTCTAACAAACGAAATTCTGACTAGTAAAATTCTGACAAATGGAATTCTGACTAATTGCATTCTGGCAAATGAAATACTGACTAAAGAAAAAAGAGGTAATTGGGATCCAGCACCAGAATCCCAAGCAGAGTTGTTTATTCTTGTATATATCGAGGGGATATTGGACGGCGGAGGCTACGATGCGACCTCCGAAGAGAAACCGTCACCCTCCTGCATACAACATCGGTCATATACATCGGTCATGTTCCCAGTCCCGGAAGTCCAAGAGCCACCTAATCGTTATCCTACAAGAGATAGACTGCTTCTTTAGAGATATGACACGAGAATATGAGCGGATGATTTACGGAGACCGGATGTTAAAGAACGGAACATTCTGAAGAGTCCTAATTTATTTTGAGCAGGAGGGGAGATGTAATGTTTGACTCGTATGTGCTGTCAGAGTTTTGTGTGGGTTATGATCCTCCGAGTTCTTGATTGAGCAGACAGCTGTCAAATGATTACATTGTCAGTTCATCAGCCGTTTTGCTATCATATCTGATTTGTGAACACCACAGTACTATTTCTTTTATTAGTACCTGTACTTAAAAACACTGTGTACTTTAGAGATTTGGCTTTCGCAAAATAGTCTGCAAACTATATAGTACTAAATAGGGCTTGCTCTATGTATAAAGTTTATGCAGTAATTATAGAACTAATAAAACAAAAGAGATTTAAATAACCTTAGGCTGCGAAAAGGCTCAAGAGCAGAAAAAAGCAATGCATATCCAACGAATGTTAAACCTAAGATTTTAACTTGATAAACCAAAATTATTTAAAATTTGTGGCAAAATCAAAAAGCCGGGTCAAAATCAGGGGGCAGCTCTTAATCAGGGGACCATAGGATAACGTGGGGGGGATGGGGGGGGGGGGTTGCAGACCCCCCAGACCGACAAAAACCGGGCAGAC
The DNA here is from genome assembly GCA_030248195.1 of Trissonchulus latispiculum. Taxonomy (NCBI): domain Eukaryota; kingdom Metazoa; phylum Nematoda; class Enoplea; order Enoplida; family Ironidae; genus Trissonchulus; species Trissonchulus latispiculum. Next base: position 31,616 of record JASAND010008575.1, read on the forward strand.
CCCCTCAGCGAAACGAAAAAAGGGCAGACCCTTTCGTCCAGAAAGGAAAAAAGGGTAGACCCCTCAGCGATTAAATTGCTAATTTTTTTAGCAAATTTTGGCGATTTTTTAAAAACATTTCTTGAAAATCGCTAAAAATTGTCATTTTTACTAATTTTTGGTCAAAAACGTTAAAAATCCGCAATTTTTACTAATTTCGGGGCAGACCCCCCTAAAATTTTGGAATTTTCAGGGGCAGACCCCTCGCCGAGGTCGGGGTAGACCCCCCAGAATCGGACCCCGTGTTAATGTTTGGTATGCAGGGGACCCAATATAGAAAGTAACCTGAACTTACACGATGACAGGGTTCCATCGCTGCTGCCATAGAGCAAAAGGATTGCTATTTCTTTGAAACATTAGAAACATAACACGAACATGAGTTGAATATACATAGCTTCGATTAATTGTCACCTTCTTTACACGCTTATCACCAACCCACCATCTAATATACATTTTTTCGTCAGAATTTTTTGAGTCTCAACCTTTTTCGACTTGTAATTGAAGTTTAAAGACTATCACTCAGTTTTCATGTAAGGGAATACCTGATATTGGATAAATGCTCCGTAAGTTAAAAGTTGGAAAAGAGGATGTTGGAATGGCTTATTTAAGATTTTGCTTAAATATCAGGAAATGATGTTTTCGCTGTTATCAGGGAAGTATGCGTAGCTGTTTAGTGATTTTGTTGTACCACTTTTTAGAACATGCTATCACGAGTTCACATCTGTAGTTCGCGGACTGCAGTTTTCAGGTTTTAATAATTCAATCGAAAATAAAGAAAATAAACATAAAATCTATTAACTTCCTCTTTTTCATTTTTAACCGTTGCAACGTGTGTAGATTGAGCCCTCTTTCTGCCTATTCTCCTTTCATTTGGTTGCAGCGCTATGATTTAAAGCCAAGGCAAGAATGATTGTTATTTGGCACGGATACGGTGATAAATTTTTCTTTGTATGAGTATCCCTATATATTGAGGCTTACTTTAGTTTCAGCTAAGGTATTAAGATTCGTCTGCCCTTTTCTATATCATGCGCAAAGTGAACACGAAAGTCTTAAATTGCTATTGCTATGTGCTTAATTAAAATAAATGTACGACGTAGCAATGCAAATTTTGTTACAATAGGAACAATTGTAGAAGACGTTGAGAGATTTGGATAGTCTGAAATAAGCAGTTTTGATTAAAAAATTGAAAATGTCCACAAGAGGTAGGGCCCATGTCAAGATAAAAGTTAGAAACCCCAGAACCCTCATCAGAAAAAAGAAGTTCTCAAATGTTTTTCCTGCGCTTGTATCCAGGACTTTGATTTGTACGTGACGACGTTGCTGATCCTTTCCTTCAGCAAGGACTTCAGCAGACATGATATGTTTGTAATATCTCAATCATAAAATTTGTAGCATATAACCGTTGGTGCTGGGGGGGTCCTCCTGGCTTTTCTCATAAATTAGACTGGAATTTATGTGTGTGCTACAGCTGATATTCACAATATGGGTATCAATCGAGAGCTTACGACAAGAAGTACAAGTCTAAGTCCAGGCAACGCACATACGTTTCGGTATACCCGGACTCCAGAACCCTCAGAACTTCCAGCAGACACTTAAAACTAGATACTAGAGGATCAAATCTCCTGAATGAAAATTCAGAACCTCCAAGAACCCTAAGAACCTCCATCAAAAATTTGAAACTAAATATATGTAGTTACGGATCAAATCTCTTCGAAAAGTTAAGAACCCCCAAGAACCCCAAGAATCCCCATCAGAAAATGAAACTAAACATAGTTATAAATGAAATTTCTACAAAAAAGTAAGAACCCCAGAACCCCAAGAACCCCCATGAAACTAAACCTCCAAGAAAAGCCAGTGGTAGACCAGAACGCATCAAAAAGTGACTTTTATCTTGACATGAGCGGGCTATGTTTGACATCTTGACATGGCCAGAGGTAGTCACCCTCAGAAATTTTCTTGACGCAAGCCTCCTCCACATATTGTTGTGCCTACAAAAAGATTTATTTCGTTTTAATTATTAATTATTTGTCCTGAAATGTTGCATTTTTATTGTTTCAGAATATAATGATGGGCGATATTCATAACAATTCCACCATTCTTATTGGTAACGCCAATGCCACATATCATGAAACTTTACACGAATTTAGCCTACTTGAGCTTATTATGTGGTTTACTCTGTACGGAGTGATAGCGCTGCTGTCCATCTGTGGCAATGTTGTGGTCATATGGATAATTTTAAGCCGGCCAAAGATGCAAACTGTGGTTAATCTGCTGATTCTCAATTTAGCCGTGGCTGACGCGTTGACTGGCTTGCTGGCCATACCGTTTAAGTTCCAGGCTGCGCTGTTACAGCGCTGGCTACTGCCCAGCTTTATGTGTAAGATTGTGCCTTTCATTGAGTCTGTTACACTCTCAGTGAGTGTGAGTACTTTGACCGTTATCGCCTCGGATCGACTCCGATCCATCGTCAGTCCGAATGGAATGAAGCTTAATCGACGCGCGGCTCGATTTATCATTGTGTCAATCTGGGTCATTTGCGCTGCCTACAGTTTGCCCTACGGCTGGTTCCATGCCGCCATGCCGCCTCCAGTAGCCTGGGTGGGCTATAACGCCACCTACCTTGTCTGCCTGCCATTGCATCAGGGTAACAGCTGGTGGAACTGGTATAACATCTGTCTGACCATTATCACTTATTTTGTACCGCTGTTTATCGTCAACTCTGCCTACGGTTTTATTGCCTATAAGGTGTGGTTGACCCAGCCTTACGAAAATTGTGTCAGTGAGGAGGTGCGATTGTTCAATGAAAGCAAAAGAAAGGTAATGATTTTCGAAGATATCTATCTTTTGAATGGCTTTTTAGCATCTTTGTAAAGTCTTTTGTAACACGGCTCAGTGTAATTAAACTATGCTACAACCGCATGTGTACAATTGAACTGCACGATACAACTGAGTGCTCAAAGCTTTCTACAAAACTGGAAAGTTTTGTGCACTGTCGTGCTAAGCCGAAGCTACTTCCCTGTCGGACTACGCAGAGAGGCTAGAGGCAGTCAGTATAACTGACATTGTTCAAGAAGTTCTCTTGCTTATATACTTTCCGCAGACATGAATATGCAAATTAAGGTTGAACTGCATAGAAACGACTGAAAAGTTAAATGTCAGTCTTCCAGATATGACATGTAGAAGTTGAAATCACTTCCGGATGTTTGAGCTCTGGCTAGTTGTAGCACTGCTTGCTGTGCTCACAGAAATTTGTGAGCTCTCTTGCAGGCGAAGCACTATTTATTTACAGCCATCTCGCCCCAGTTCGTGGTCAGGTTAGTTGTAGTGTCAGCGAATTACCAAAATTAGCCTGGCTGATACTGAATAACTGCATTAGTAATTATCCGAGGTGTGTAGTCAGGATACTCAACACTTTCACCTGCAATGGAGGTGCCGTGGTAGCGCTCACCCAACATACGACCGCCTCTTGTGCAGTCTCGGTGAATTGCCATAAGCGGGTGGCCAGGGTTTTCCTTGAATGAAAGTTAGTTTCCTGTTGGAACTGGATTAAACAATAATCAGTTGAATTATTGTTCATTAGTCGGATCCAACGGATCCTAACTTACGTGTACATATGCAGCCGTAAGTTGTAGAGGGGTACCTACTTTTGCCTTTCTATGCAGACTGTGCCTGTGCGTACTCCTCCTGTTTTACCAAGATTACATAGTAATTACACAAAGTATACTAAATTGCATATTACATTGAAATAAATTCAATAAATGTATACCTGTACTTGGCTGGAGCACTTTATTCCGCGCCTGGCAACCGTTGACACTTGTTTTGTGGTTATTCTAGGTAATAAAAATGCTCCTTATGGTGGTTACAGTATTCACATTTTGTTGGCTTCCTTATGAAACATATCTGGTGCTAAGCGAAACAAGGCCTACAATCAATTCGTATGTTCATGCATAAATTATATTTATTATTAACTACAATTTACAATAATAGAAAGTCGCATTGTGTAGTTGCAGTTGATGTGTTTGATGTTAGTGAGAAGGACCTCCAATTTATTTTATAACTCTTTTATTATTATCCTTTTTGTTTGCTGAAGAAGGGTGGCAAAAGTCAATCTGACCGCTAACACTCAGCTAACGGTTGCAGACATAGCTAATTTAGCCTAGCTAATTCTTGAATCCCAATTGGATAGTTTAAAATTACTTAATTGACATAATTTAACCATTCGTTATCATCTGTTCGTTTTAGATATCATTATATAAACATCATATTCTTTTGTTCACATTGGCTAGCAATGAGCAATTCCTGTCTTAATCCAATTATTTATGGAATTTACAACGTAAGAAGCTTTTATTAGGCAACATGTTGTTACTAGTGATGTTTCAGTCGCTGAAACTGAAACTGAAACTAGGTTTCAGTCTCTACATGTTTCAGTTTCAGTCACTGAAACTGAAACTGAAACTGAAACTATTTTGGAAAACGGACTGAAACTGAAACTGAAATTATATTTGGTATCCGACTGAAACTGAAACTGAAACTGAAACTACCCTAATTCTAGAACTGAAACTGAAACTGAAACTGAAACTAGAAAAGTCTGAAACAGTTTCAGTCCCAGCGTAAAATCTGAAGTCTTTCCTTGTAGCTGGAGCTGAAACCGGTTTCAGTTCATGCTGGAACTGAAACTCCATTTCAGTCTCTGCGTGCAAGACCCTTTCAGTCTCTGCGTATGGTTAAGTTCTAAACTATTCTAAAACGTGAACTGAAACTGAAACTGAAACTATTTTGCTTCACCGACTGAAACTGAAACTGAAACTATTTTGCGGCACCGACTGAAACTGAAACTGAAACTGAAATTAATTTTGACCGGCGACTGAAACTGAAACTAAAACTGAAATTATTTTGTGATGACGACTGAAACTGAAACTGAAACTGAAATTATTTTTGGTATCTGACTGAAACTGAAACTGAAACTGAAATTAACTCAGGTTGTCGACTGAAACTGAAACTGAAACTGAAACTAAAATGGGCTACTGAAACAACACTAGTTGTTACTCATCATCATTGAATAATTATTAAGTTTGAATGCTGGAGATGCTGGAAAGCAAGATCTTCTGAATAAAAAATCAGCAGAAGGATTTAATTTTTGAGTTATTCAATTAATTTGATATAATATTGATTTGTATAACTCATATCTATTTTTTCAACTGAAGATTAGTTCCTACATATAGATGAGAGCACGCTCTGACGTGCATCGTGCTACAAATTATTTGTAGCACGTAGGTTACGTAATTTCAGTACGTGATCTTATCTCGATAAAAATTATATTTTTGCATTTTAATGACTTTTAAACACGATGTACATATTTTTGGAACGGAAACTAGACAAATATAGTCGGGGTTCTTATCTTAATAAAATTAATATTTTATCTATTTTAAAAGTTTTAACCGTGGTGGTGAAGGTTTTGTGCCTTATTCGTTATACAAGTACTTTGTAGCACGGTTTTGCATTCACAGTTTTGTAAATTCATCGTGCGGGAAGCCCTCGTGCGCGACATTCGTGCGCTTCGCGCACTCGTGTCGCACACTCGGAGCTTCCCGCACGATGAACGTACATATCTGTGAATGCACTAAAAACCGTGCTACAAAGTATACTTGTATACTAGTTTTAGTTAGTATTTGTTACAGGAGAAGTTTCAACGAGAATATCGCAGCATCTTCTTTCGTATTCTGGGTCGAAAGGATCTCCACACCGCGCCATCCTACGGTCTAACAATTAGAGTGGAGTCACCCGATCCAAGAGGATTTGCCAACGACAATTCCAGTCCCCCGCCTCCCTATGTTGGTGATCCCGTCCCTCTTCCACAGAAAAGACTGTCCCTAACACCGGATCATGCAAACTTTAAGAGAAATCCTCACCAGCTGCAGCACAAACATGCCATCAGATATCAGTATATTGCGTCTGAGCTAGGCCGAGACGAAGATGATGATTAAGCTTTAAACTGATCCTACTCCTAAATTAAAACTTACATTTTAAAAAGGATATGTATAAATGTTAGTTATAATAATAAAGATCCTATAGAGTTTTACAGAGTGTTGTCGTGGAGAAGTGACTTATTGGTTTAATTTTTGGCAGGCTGATTAGAATTCTACATACGTTACGCAGAACAATACGTTCTGAATTAGAGTCTAAATGGAATTTATAAACAATATAAGGTTTACTTGGATTCAGATTTAACTGATTTTGGGATTCAATCCCAAAATATTTGGATTGGCTTAATCCCTTTTTGCATCCAATCCTATCAAACATTTTTGGATCGGATCGGAAACTTAATCCGGATTCAGAGTTTCCAACCCTATTTTCGACCAAAATATCGATCCCATTTTCAATCCTTTGATAAAGCAACTAGGATTCAACCCAATCCTATTAAAACGGTTTTGATTTCAGTTCGACTTCAGCCAACGTTTTAGTCGAATCTGCAAAAATAAGCCTGAGAAAAACGGATTTAAATCTCAACCCACCTAGTCTAGGTCCAATCCCGTTTCAATCCGAATTTTTCAATCCGGATTCGTTGAGAGGACTGGATTAGGATTGAGTGTTCGACCCGCATTGAATCTCTGTTTAAAAACTTGGATTAAGTCAATCCCATAATGACAGGATCGGGGTTGAATTTTCGATCTCGCTTTGAAACCGGATTAAGGTTTCAATCCAGATTGAAACCTTCGATAGGATCGGCCCCAGAAAATCCGGCAAATGTGCGATGACACGAAAGTTCGCAACTTTGCATTCAGTTTTCTCGCAACGGGAGACGTTTTAGCTCAAAAAAATGTCCCTCCGCAATAGTGCGAATTGTCATTCTGCCAAAAATTATGCGAATCCATTGAGTAGTTTTGAGAAATTGATGTATATAACAAAATAACCGCAGTTTTTTGCTAATGGTTTTTCGGCGAATTCTCTAAGCAACGAATTCCATCTAATAGGCTTGATAAAATGTCGATTGAGTATAAATAAGCCCAAATTGTCTTAAGATTTGGCAGTGATTTTGAAAAAACTGATTTCTTCAAAAATGGCTGTTTTTGGCCCCAAAAATCGTGTTTGGCTTATACTGACTTACCACTAGAGATAGCTCAAAGGTTGTAAAAGCAAAAATGTTGATTTTGGTGCCTTCTTGCCAGCCAATAATAGCCAATCAGGTGTATCGACTACGTACTGAGAAAATAATAACAAAAACCAAAACCTTATCTTTGCACCAGTGGCGCACCCAGAGTTTTCTGACAGGGGGGGCGGCAACAATGTTTAAATTTTTCTAAAATTTATTTCTACACATGTTTTACGTGCTTTAAGAACAAGCATGTAGTAGTTGGTTCCATTGATTGAGGCAGTTAAATAGGATTAATCATTCCCAGATGCGAAAGCAGGGGGTCTGGGGGGCGCAGCCCCCCAGAAGTTGGGGAATTTTTTGCATTCTAGACCTGAAAACAATTTTTTCTGACCACTTTGTGTTGTTTCAAAGGATCAAAATTGTCTTCTGGCTGGCGCCCTGGTTTCACCATATAAGGTATATATATAACTCAAATTGATAAAACTCTAAACTAAGCTACGCAACGCTAGACTCTTTTTGAAAAGCTTCACCTGTTTGGAAAATTTTTCGAGCCATTTTGTATAATCGAAGAGGTATGCGGGGGGTGCGGTAGGTGGCAGCCCTTCAGAAGAAGCCAGAGCCTAAACTACGGTAAATAGTCTCAGGAAATTAATTTAGAGCACTCTTGAAATTCCTACTATATACCGAATAATAATTGAAGACCACCACCCTACACCACCCCATATGCTATTCTCAAAACAACCAAAGAATGGTTAATTCGCGCCGCAGGCGCGAAAATTTTTGTTTTTTCTGCTTTTTCTCCTTTCTGCTTCTTAATTTTTCTGACCTTGGAAACCTGACAGGGGGGGCCGCCCCCCCGCCCCCCCCCCTTGGGTGCGCCCCTGCTTTGCACCTAGAAATGCGGGACTGCTCCCAGACGTTAAACAGCACAACAATAACATATAGGTATGGACAGTTTCATCCACTTTCAAAACGAATCGGAGCATGTATTGTCAAATTTACACAAAGCGATACCAGCACCTTGACAGTGAGTAACCACTTCGGACTTAGTGTTTGCATAAAAGCGTAGTATTAATTTCATATATAATTGAAAACGTCCGCAGTCTCTATCGCACATTGCGAATCTTGATAGTATACTTGCTTAGCTAAGGCAAGTTTTAGTGTACGTAACTTTTCTTTAGGATTGCTTATCTTTCAAAAAGGTATAAAATGATTCATGGCATTGAAAGAATCCATAGAATAGAATTGGGGCGCGAGCTACCACCACACAGCAGTCTCGGAGAACTTTTTCTCAGTTATCCATAAAAATTATCTAGCCAGTATGGTAGCTCGTTTTCCTAGTGCTTACATAGCCCGTCAATCACGAGCAGGCAATTGGAAAGGAGCTTCGTTGGATGGAATCAAAAACGCTAACGCTTATCAGGGAAACCGTTTGTTATGAAAACGACTTTGGAAATCGGGCCCTATATGTGGCTGCTAAGATAAGATAACAGTTGCGTATATACTCTCCTCTGCTATTATTTATCTTGATAAGGGGGGCGCATTGGGCTTGAATGAGCTGACTGAAAATCAGATAAACAAATCTAAAGGCATGCCAGTCAAACCAAAACCTAAAACACTTGTCTCCTGCCCCCTTAGTCTCATCAGATAAGCTCCCTGAAAGCCTTTTTGGCGCAGATTTTCCATACAATTTTCCTACGCCACTGGTTCTGTTCCCCTTTTCTCTGTTGCACTTATCCGTTATCATTCTAACTGGTGGGGAAAAGATTTATTGCATTCTGCAATTTAGTACTGCATTGACCAGTTTACACCTATTTTAAACACAGCCAGTAATGCATTGCAGTGCAACCAGTAGTCAGTAGCACCACACCAATTGGGATCAAAGATCCAACCTACAGCTCTTGGAAATTGTTATAACGTAAGCAAACAATTTCTAAAATCTAGAAAATCAGTCCAAACATTATTAAGCCAATTTCATAAATATCCTTTTACCGCGCATCCTTGCAGTTCATTCAGAAAGACAGAATGCTAAAACCTAAGCCAGGGCAAACAGCTAAATTTTGAGGTTAGATCACTTAATCTCAGATAAGCTTTGCCTACACCAAGTCATAATGCCCGTTAGCCCGCTGTCAGGCTGTACAGCAATTAAGCTATCTCTTGTAGTTACAACCAATTATATATTTTTATTTTAAACCAACACAAAATTAATGAACTTAAACATTAGTGAAGATGTATCAGAGTTTTTGCGTATTCCATGGTATCACAGTTGGTCATCTTCATTTGCGTCTTCAAAAATTTGTGTTAATTCTGTTAGTATGTAGGTATTGCTGTAAAGCATCCAATGCAGAAAAGTACATGTTGAAATCTGAAATCGTGATAAGAAGAGCCGACCTGCTCTCTCTCTAAAGACTGTGCATTTGCGCAAGATAGGAAATGCTGATAACAAATGATATAAACAGAGCAGAATTGGTGCATATGAGACTGATATATATCAAATTTTCGATCAAACTGATAAGGTCTTATCAGATCCCCCACTCGCAATTGGAGTTCTTAAACGTGGCATTGGTTTCTTTGCCACACTAGTATGTGTGTGTAAATGTTTGAATGCTGATTTGGCTGACTGGCTAGCTATCTGTTTTCACCAAGTGTTTTTAAATTCTTTCATTTTCTTCCAGTAGCGTTTTGCTAACGAAATTACTCTTTCTATTTATTATTGAAATGGAAAACGTCATTCAACCACTGTCGAAGATTTAGTGACAATCATAAATCAGAAAATTATGTTGCATAGAATATTTTAGTCAAGTAACCCTATGATCCATAAGTCGCACCAAAGTTGGCTAGGATCAATGAATGGAACTTTATGGATGCTAATACATAGAACTAAAGTCACACTTTTTGAAATTGAATTGAAAACCCTATGAAATTTAGAATCAACTTTTCAACAGAATTCCTGACAAAAAGTTTGTTCCGTTTCTGCGAATATTGAGGATTTCACTGTTTAACGTTTATATGTTTTAATTTTAGCATCAATTTTGGTTTATTGAGTAATCTTACTGCAGAGTTATATACTCATGGATTTAAATGGTATATCCAAGAGGAAAGCTCAACCTGTGAAAATTGTGCCGGAAACAAACAGTAAGCTCCAAACATTAAAGATTCTTCATAGTTTTACACAGTTGAATGAATTAATTCTCTTCTATTTTAGCGGACATTTTGAATCAATTATACGATTTGAGAAAACAAGGAAGACACCAATATTAATCTAAACTTGAATGAAAATTTTACGTAAAAGAATAGTAAGAAATTTGGGGTCTTTTCCTGATTACCCCCCACCACTCAAAGTTCTTAAAACTCGACCAAATGAGCTGAAATTTGGTGTGGGTATGTTTTCGACCAAGCTAAAGTTGTAAGCTTAAGTTGTAAGCTTATGCTGAGCTAACGATAAGCTGAATCGAAAAACGGACTTCAGATTCGTGTTCTGCGACCCAGAAAACCCCTATATACAACTTTTCAGCAAAATCGAAGACAAAAAATTTTTCGGTTACCCTTGGTCCCCCCTTAGAAATCGAAAAAAATCGAATTTCGCGAAATCGAAAAATTTTGCGATATTTGAACTCAGTGTGGTCGAAAACATACCCACACCTAATTTCAGCTCATTTGGTCGAGTTTTAAGAACTTTGAGTGGTGGGGGGGTAATCTGGAAAAGACCCGAAATTTGACAATTAGCGAGACTCTGGGCAAGAGCAGAGAAATCTCTGGCTGGAGACGTTCTAATAAAAGTATATGCAACAGAAGCAATCTTTATTGTCTTCAGGAAAAAATGAAGATAATCAAAAATGTTATCAAAAATGACTCGAGTAGAATATATTTGGAACAAACGCACGTGCCCATCATGCATGCTAAAGTCTAAGCATTTTGCTCTTCTTTTAGTTTTAACGCATGAAAACAACTTATCAGATCCTGATGCCAACGTAGAACGCAGCTGCTGAAAGCTAACATAGCTTCACGTCGTTTTCGGCGTGACGTGGCAGTCTGGTACTTTGGATCTTTCATAAGGCAATGTTTTAGGTAAAACTGAAAGTTCAAACGCTGATAATGATACGAAAGAAAAGGATTCCGCAGAAACCCCAGCATACAGTTCTGATAAGCTGATTCCTCCGAATACTGTTTTTGGACCCTTCGTCATCAGTTTGGTTGATGTTGAAAACGCCAACAAAAACGTTGTTGAGGTGAGGAACAAATGGGCTGGATGTTGATTGACTTGCACTTGCAGTTTGTAGTTAATAATAATAATGTTTAGATAATCGGACTAAACATTCCACTGTTCAAAGAAAAATTTGCATTTCAATTACATCAAGATCAGCTTACAAGTTGGGATTTGAAATTTTTAGAAACAGTTTCTTCTCAAATCAAAAGCTTCGACCACGCAAACTCTTCCACTTCATTATTTACATAACTATGCCCATTACTTTTTGAATTGTTGACTATTATAATACTCTTGGTTTTATCTTTAGTTGATTCATTCGAGTGGAGAAGTGAAACAGTACGCGTTGGAGGACTGTCACGCCGCAGTGTGGATTCAGTCAATCTTGAAGGATTCTCCCACCGTCAAGAAAAACGCAGCTTTGGTTATGTCAGGTAAATTATTCCTGCAACAAATAAAAATCATACAACTTGATAAAAGCATTGTTTAAGGTTATTAAAGTTGCAGTCGATATCGGTATTGAGGGAGTCTTGGGAATGGAAATCAGTCCCCGCAATCCGGACAATGCATAAACACCCCGTTCTTCGATATACACCTGTCAAAGCTACAGCTGTTCCTTGAAAATCGCTCTGCTAACTGATCTAGGGAAGCCACCGTTTCATTAAGCTGGAAGGAGTTCGTATCAAAACTGAAGGTACACTCATCTCCTGGCTCCACGATTATTGAGATGATCTGAGGGCCTTCTTTCTTCTAGACACCAGTTTCTGGAAATATATTTTACCACAGCTTTGACAAATGCGTGGGGTGAAGTCAGTCTCAAAGCTCAAAGCTGTGCACAACAAAAGAAAAGATACGGAAAAGGCATGTAGACTCCTAAGTTTAACCGGATCACCACACCACACTGGAGTACAAAAAATTGAAATACCGATTAATGTATATACATAAAATGAGCATGATCATATTTATTGTAATTTTAGGCAACTTCTATACGCCATAAAAAGTGATGGGTAATCACTTTTTCACACATTCGTAGTTATATTTTGTTAGCTTGTCTCTGATGCTGTCCAGCAATACTACAATTTGTAATGAAGTTGCTAGTCTCCAGAGACAGAAAACGCTCTGCTCTCCGGTCTAGTGACAGAAAACGCTCTGCACTTGATTACACGGAAGGT
>JASAND010008576.1:0-27893 GCA_030248195.1 Trissonchulus latispiculum
CCCCACTCACCATTGAAGTAAAGAATTGGTCACGGCCGGGTGTCGAAACTCACGGCCCTTCTGAGCCCGGGGTGACGTGCTAACCCACACTCTACAGTTATCAGCGAATTCCCATATCAGTTATATCACCTTCCTATGCTTGCTTCCCTACATCAATGGGGTTATGAGACTACCCTAGATCCTCGTATTTGGAATTAATATCAAATTCCGATACCTTAGTTTTACACAAATCTAAAGGCCTAGTTTTGCCAGATTATTTTATTATTTCATTTAACTTACATACATACTTATTTCTATTTAACTTGACATTAAAATTTCGCTGAAGCTAAATGGAGAAATCTTAAGATGTTAAAGTTTTCTGTTAGGAAAATTTGAGTACGCTGCTACCGGCCGGCATGGTACAATTCCAGCTACACTAAGCTTCATGCTGGTAAAACATATGTTCATATCATATTTGCAAATCGATCTAAAGAGCCAAGCAAATTTCATTTGAATTCCAGAGAGAATTTGTTGGTTTTCACTATGTTTTCGAAGTTTACGAAAACAAATCCAAATCCTTTAAAAAAGGTGTTTTGCCTTTTTGAAAGGCAAGTTTAAATTCCACAAAAGTTGGACTTTCGGTTAAGTTGCCAATTTTTGCCAACAGGCGAGCTTCAACTTGTCAATCTTTTTCTGCCTAATCAAAGTGGAAAACAAAATTCCAAACTCAAAGCGGTAAGCAAATACGCACAGTTGCGTTGTTAATTCAGCACCGAGGTCGAATAGGCCAAAACAACCCTCTAAATTTTGCTCCAAGGTGCGAAAATTTCTCTCTAACGAGCGTGTTCGACTTTTTGATGCTCCGCCACAGAAATTGAGTGGCGAAAAATTTATTGCCGGAAAATCTTCTGGAACGAATTTTCAGACAGCCGAATTTTTATTGTCCTGTTTTTCTTGTGCGCCAACGTCGACCTTTAATGACGAATTCAGTCCTCGCGCGCCGTTCTTGTTGGAATTGGAATATCAGTGTTGGGTGAGTTGAATTGGGAGGGAGGCTCTTCTTAAGATTTCTGCAGAAAGTGATCCGCAAAATGTTTCGTTCGTCGACCTCAACAAATAGTGGAGCTTACAATGTTGGCTAACTGCTACGCGGTTTACCAATGTTTCCCGCCCAAAATACTACAGTAGCTAAAACCAAATCGAAGTGACCTGCATGGACGTAGGCAATTTCCGCAAAAGTTGAGCTGTTTAATTGTTGGTCATCTTTGAATCTGACAGGATGCGGCCGAATCGGCATCAACGTCGCTCCAAACTGTTCATACCTGAACGGGAGTAGTATTTACCGGCCGCCGGCCGACGATTTTTGCTCGCCGGTCGGCCGCCGGCTGGGATACAAATCACCAACCAGAAATTTACAAAATAGAGTAACCAAGTTAGAAAGTTGACTCCAAATCTAAAGTTCTTCTTTGTTTTTTTATGCTATGCTGTACTATTTTTTTCTAAGATTTTACATCCGAAAATAAATACTTAGCAGTTATAATAACTGCGTCGCAAACTGTTTGTAGGCCGGGTAGCCGCGTCGGCCGGCCGGCCACCGGCTCCGCGGCGACACGCCGCAGTCGGCCGGCCGACAGGCTGGCCGGGCCGGCGGAGCATCGTCTTGGCTGGCGGCCGGTCGGCAAGTCGGCCGAGACCCTACCGGCTCACCAAAATTTTTCGGAGGTTTCACTGATCTCCAGGTTGTGAAACAAATTTGGGTACCCCCCTGTGAGCAATGTTTTCTTAGTACTTTCGAAAGTTTTTAAAGGTTTTTGCCATTTATTAACAAGAAAACAACGATTTTTTAGGCCAAAACATGCTTTTCGGACGTTTTTTAGCAAAAATAGTGATTTTAAGTGAAATATTTTGGAAAGTTTTGGAAATTTTAGTCGTAAATCCTAATTTTTTGATTTTCCAAAATTTTTTGCGGCCAAGCTTACGGTTTTATGGTTTTAGATTCGCGACCCCTTGCGGACGACTTTTCAGAGGAGGGATTCCCCAACTAATTCCGTGTTCAAACCCTTTTTTAAATACTTATTACCACTCGGTAGTTACGCAACCTGTGCTTACTTAACTATCATAGCTTTATTATATGCAAAATAAAATCAGGGGTTGACTTGACACTGTCCACGGCTTCTGCTCCTTCATGCTTTCGTTGCAAGTTCGAACGGTTCCACTGAAACCGGTAGAACCGGAACCGGAAACCGGAACCGGAAGGATTTTTTAGAACCGGAACCGGAACCGGAACCGGAACCGGTAGCATTTGGAACCGGACCGGTTCCACGTGTTTCAGATGTTTTGGAAAATGTATCCAAAAATTGTTTTTTTGCCTGCAAAATTTTCAAAATTTCCTCTAGCTTTTAAATAACATTATCGGAAATTCTGAAAATTTTCTAGCTTTTGAATGGGTCTGAAAGTTTTCCAAAACCTGTTATGCGGCACATTTTTAACATGTAAGAGTTATAACTTTTCTTGCATGTTGGTAAGATATGCAATTACTTTTGAGCTGATGATTCTTTGAGAAACTCAACTTTACACTAATAATAATTGTTACTTGAGCAAGGTTCAAATCTTCTTGCATTTTATTGTGCACATGCACACTTTTCCAAGCTGCACACTTAAATTTATACACGCACACTTAAATGCACAGTCAAATTATACTTTCCGCTAACCACAAGTGTCCTAAAAATTTCGAAAAGTTTCAAATTTAAAAGCTCTAGCTTTTTTGGGGCTGCCGCCCGACTTCGCATTTCCATTTTCATTTTCCGATCAGAAGAACGTCGCAAAAAGACCCAATTTCGGTGGAACCGGTTTCAAAAATGGAACCGGTCCGAGCACTGGGGCTTGTTGGAGCCGGCAGCACGCCCCCTGTAACTACAGTATTCGACAAGGGTGGTCCTCAAATCTGACTGGAAGTTGTTGGTTTCAATCAGTGATCAGATTTTGTATGTTTTCTTCCTTGCATGTGAAATTTGCGTAAGTGCTCCACGCAATCAGGATACATAATACTTGGTCATAAAAACTGAGCTCAATTCGACCATTGCATTTATGCCAAATTTACCAATATCACAAGACACCTGCTGGGTCTCAGTGACATCTCGTAGAGTCAAAGTTTAAAGTAACTATAAAACTGTAGCGACGGAGTTGGTGTGTCCAAATCCAAGTTATCGGCCTCAAAATTCATCTCGAATCAAACGTTCTAGAGTTTTCTCATTCAGAAATAAACTCACAAATAAGATATCGAGTATGCTGCTTTTAGACTCAAGCGAACAAAAAGTTATTCTTTGAAGGTTTCTTGAAAACTAATTCTTCTAAATTGGTTGGTATGTAAATTCTTTTGAGCTGCAAACGTTATCACTGATCGATTTTGGAAAAACCTTTTTGCCTTTTCCCGTTATCAACTACTCAGGTAACTTTTTTTATCAAATTGTAGCAGCTGCGGTGGTCCCTTTTTGTACTAAAGCTCGCTGGTTTTTACATATTCTAAGATTACGGTATAACTACAATTCAATTTTGTTTTAATCGGATATTTGATTTGTTAATTTTTCATTAATATCTGACCGAATTTCGAATGCTAAATTTCGCAACAATTTGAATATCTCGTACACAGCTAACATTGACGAGTTTGACGAAAGTTTGTGCTTCGTTTCTTTATTTTCTTAGTCCTCCCACATGTTAGGTCATTTTTCTTGCTTTCTTAGTCGGCTCCTTCTTGAGCGGAGTGAGGATGAGGGTACAAAACCAGACGTTAAACTTAGAGCTGAAACATCAAAACTCACAATTTTCCAATTAGTGATTCCAGTTTGAGCAAATTAATTTTATTAATTAAATTCTTAATAAGTATATATTTTTGCATCTCTGAGCATACCTGTTCCAATTTACTTTATTTTCATTCCCCACCAATCAGTGGAGGTGAATAAAACCAGAATCAGATCGTAGATCAGATCGTGCATTATCCTGGGAGTAGGCTTGTCCCAAACAATTTTTAGAAGGAATTGCACCTTTGAACGGGGTACTGTAAGCACAACTTACTGAATTTGTCGCAAAATTAGTGTTAATAGTAAAACAGCGAGATTTGCAAAATTACAAAAATACAAAATTACAAGAATGTTTTAAATTTTGGTCAATTTCTAAGAAAAATTAAGAAATCTCACTAAAACCACATGCAAAGCCCGAAGGTTTTTAAAATTTTAGCATAAAAATCTAATTTTCCGGTCATTTTCGCTTACTTGCCATATTTTTCATTACCCCTTGTCCTCCTGCGGTAGGGTTGTAAGTTTTTCCGGTTAGCCCCCAGACAGCTCGCGCTAATCAGGATCCATTTCAGAACCGGAATTGAGTGACTATTGCAAATTTCACAATCGATTCAGGGATGGATTGCAGGATAATCTAAAATTCATGTATAAAGATGAAGTTGATGCCTAAACTAAAGATTTATCTCTAGAAATAATTTTGATTAAAAAAAAACTTTTGAAACTGTAGATTACCAAGTTTTAATCCCCCTCTTCAATTTCGCCAACTTTGAAATTACACTGATGTTCAAATACGTAAGTTATGCAGTTTTTGCTTTGTTCTGAAATTTATAAAATGAATTTCAGATATAAAATCGGAAAAACATTTTAATTTGAAATTTGAAGATACTGTATAGAAGTATCAATGCACTTTGAACTTAGCTAAAACTCTCATCACAAGCAGCGGAAACGGTGAAAAACTGTGCTCACAGCACAGATCAGGTTTTGAAAAAATCGCAGTCGAAAGATTATCGCAACACAACGTTTATTAATTTGTCTTACCCTCAAATCGAGAATAAAACTGGAAATTTGTATTCGTTCATTGTTAGAAATTCAATGTGTAGAAGGGTCGGAAACAAAGATCTCGTCGTTCTACGGCAAACCAGCTATAAAGAATGAGCTATATTTTTAATGACGACATTCTGTGCTAACGTTACAGTATAGTAGCTTGCGTGCTCGGATCAATATGCTTATACGCTGCTAACACATGTTGCGGGTACTAAGGTTTTGCCATATACATGCCTACATAGCTCAGTCTTGCCGCTTTCGGTCATACCTTCATCTCTAAAGTCTCCAAAGTTAATACAGACGTTTTTCCGGCAAGTTATCTCCTATTTGAAGCAGCAATTTTTTATCATCAAAAAGCGTAGAAAGTCGGCTGGGCGATTTTCTGAGACTTGACTGATAGTAGAATTAACTTGTTTCCACCGTCTTTTCTCCGTTTTATCTGCAAATCGACAGTAAGTACTGCGTGAAAAAACATATTGAAGACAAAATATGCTAGAGTTTTTGACGAAATCATAAATTATTAACTCCCACTCCAATTATGAACATGGTCCCCAAAAACTACAAGATTTATTACTTAAACGATTTTGCGTTCTTAGTTCCAACTGGATGTAAAATTTTCTGTCGAACCCCCGATGTGTACTGTACGCACGCTACAAATATTCGTCGCTATTCTCCAGCTCCAGTATTCGGTTTTGCTGATTGAACAGGGTGAGTTGAGCCGTCTGGAGCTGCGCCTGCAGACGATCACCTCTGCCAGGTGTTCACCTGGGGATCCCAGTCGGTCATGACAGCGGTGTGCCTCAGTTTTCGTTCGTGGGTGGTTTTCTCTGGAGGCGGTTCTTCTGTCGCCTCCAGATCACCTTCATCCAAGGATCTTCGTGGATCCGCAGCCCCGTCACTGGTCACACCGCTGTCATAGTCGCTGGATTTCGTCTTTTCTCCGCCACCTCCTCCTTCGCCCATCCAATCCTTTCCGACTAGATCCGTTTCATCTGATCCCGTAGCTTTTTTCTCGCCAATCCTGGCCTCGTATTTCTGGATCAGCTGTTCCTTTTCCTTTCGATGCTTTTCCTCCGTCATATTGAGGCGCATCAACAGCCGATGGTTCTCGGAGAGGACTCCGCCCTGATCCAGGACCACTTCCAGCTCTGAGAGTCGTTCGCGCAGCTGTTCGATGTGCTTCTCCTTCTCTTCGACGGTTTTCTGGGCAGTTCGCAGCTGTTTCCGCAGATCAGCGATCAGGCGATTTTTCCGCTGCGTCGGCGTCAGATACTCGCCGGGCTCCTGGTGATGAAGGTGTCGTTTATCGCAGTGAGTCACAAATCGAGTACTCTTTCCTTGCCAGTTGGCTGAGACAGAGCTGGTGTAGCTGCCGTAGCTGTGAAGGGAGCTCGTCTCGTCCGTATCGCTGGCGGAATCGTTGTGAGGCGCCTCGCCGGCTACACTGTTCGTTTCCCACCAACTGACGGACAGTTTCGGTATCTGACTGGGCCGGCTGCTGGACCGTCTAGGGGTGCTGCTTGGACGGGGCGGTCTGGGAGGCGGTCCACCACCCGATCGCTCGGGTGTACCGGAACCCCCGTTTGAGAACCACTGTTCAATGCAGCGCCGACTGCTTCGTGGTGATCTCAGAGCCAGTGGAGGTTTGACCATCGAATCGGAGGGGGATCGAACGATCCGAGTCAGACCTTCCACGATTGTCACATCCGCTGACTTTCCGGCGGGCACAGGACTCATGGTTTCCCGCCGTTTCAAGATCCCCTTACGAGGCTGCGGAATTCTTGTGATGGGATCCATAAATTAGTCAAATGGCCAAAATTAATTATAATTAATTATCGTTCAAATCCAGGGATGTTGTTAAATCAACTGGCAATTCTGGAATTTCTTCTGAGGCACCTGATTGCTGCTTGGTGTTAACCTCAAAACACAAAAACAATAAAGAATACTCAATAAAGATCCGAACTGAATTTTAATCTCATCAAAATTAAAATCCAACTCGAGTAAATAGGGATATGCTTATCTGCATATGATATATACTTGTGAACTCAACGAACAGAACGGAGCAATTACTCAAAGCCGGAACCATGGGATCGAACTTTACCTATTTAATTTTTATTTCTAAGAAAAGGTTTCCTAAATTCTTACCCTTTATGACAATCTTAAATTAATGTGTACAACTCAATCATAACATTTAATAGCTAACTGTTACAAAATTCTTTTAAAATACACCAACGTGACAGAAAGTTCATTGTATAAAAACGCAGGAATTGAGGTGTCATTCACTCGAAAAATATAAAACTTCATCTGAATTGAAAAAGTAATTTTTCTAGTGAAAATGTTCGAGTCCTCAATACATTAACGTACCCTTATAAAGTTCAACCATTTCTATAATATGTACAAGTTCATATAGGTTGCTACAATTCATTCAAAAATATGTACGTGTACGTATGTATAATTTTAAAATTTTAAAGACCTATGTGGGCCAGTTTTTTAGTATAAAACCTTGAGTATTGATTTTTAAAATTAACAGACTCCCATACCTGTGGTGTTAAAGCGTCACTAGTGTTGAGTTTGTGTGACAGCTGCAGACATTATGTAACAGTAGATTAAGTAAATAAACATGTTGATTGCGTAAAGTCTGAGGTTACCTGAAGTTTTGAGGGCAACAGTTTGAACTTGGGTGGAACTGAAAGGATTTAAAATTTTCAATCATTTTAAAAATAAAAATCAAGTTCAGATAAAAAATCTAAACTGTTGAAATTGAAGACTCATCAAAACGAAAAATCAAAATTTCAAGAATAACGCTTACATTATAAATTAAAGATTATCAAACGCTAAAAGCAAACATGCAAATTTAGTTAAAATAAGTAGAATGAACTAAAGTCTGACCAAAAAATGTAGAAAGCGAAATTGTTTGCTTTATATCTCGTAAACGATTTCAAGATTTTTTTTATTTTTTATATATTTTTGAATCGGAATTTTCTTATCTTTCTTCTCGTGAAAAAATTTTTTGAAATTTCCCGTGCGAGGGCGGTGTGTGCGGCTTTTATATGTCCAGAATAATGTCGGCAAATGGGACAGAATGTTTTTCTCAGGAAAATTTTCGAATTTCCCGAATCACTTGCCCACCAAATTCAGCTTTATCCTTTGAAAATTGCGTGAGTTTTTGCATTTTTTTAGATTTTCCAAAATTCTTTGAATTTTTTGCCGCTTTTTTTCGACTTTGACTGTTTGCTACTTGTTTCTCGCTCAACAAAAAATTTTTTGATTGATTTTTCAGGACAGTTTCCGCGTCTCGCTTTCACATCTGATATACGTGGTATTTCAAAAGTTGAAAGTCGATTTTTTCGAAAAGTACCACTTTTTGACCCAAAATTTCAACAAAGCGATTCCAGCAAAAAAGTGAATAAAAATAACATAATCATACAGTTCATTATGAGCTGAAACCAACGATATAAAGTTTTCGTGGCTACGACTTATATTGCGCCAGCAATGAATTTTTAAACATTTTCCTTATTTCAGCTGGTTTTTGCTAGTTTACGCTGGTTCAGGTAAATCTAGGCGGCAACATCAAAGGAAGCCAAAAACCAGCTTGAAATAAGGGAAATGTTTAAAAATTCATTGCTGGCGCAATATAAGTCGTAGCCACGAAAACTTTATATCGTTGGATTCAGCTCATAATGAACTTTATGATTATGTTATTTTTATTTACTTTTGGTGGATTCGCTTTGCCGAAATTTTGGGTCAAAAAGTGGTATTTTTCGAAAAAATCGACTTTCAAATTTTGAAATACCACGTATATCAGATGAAAGCGGACGCCCAGGCGGTCCTGAAAATCCAATCAAAAAATTTTTTCGTTGAGCGAGTGGCGAGTAACAACCAGTCAAAGTCGAAAAAGCGGCAAAGATCAAAGCATTTTGAAAATCTGAAAAATGGAATAACTCACGCAATTTTCAACCAAAAAAGCTGAAATTTGGTGTGCAGGACATTCGGACAAGGGGAAACTTTTCCTGAAAAAATCGTGGTTGTAGCATTTACCAATCCTTCTGGACATATAAGAGCGGCACCCTTTGAAACCGCACGGGAAATTTCAAAAAATTTTTTCGCGAGAAGAAAGATCTCATCATTCCGGTTCAGAAAATATATAATTTATGGCAGTTATCTTGAAGCGTTTACGAGATATAAAGCAAACAATTTCGCTTTCTACATTTTTTGGTCAGACTTTAACTACCAGCAGTTGCTTTGCTGAATTTGCTGTTTTTTGCGATATGCTTTTTGAAATAAGTTAGGTTCATAGCGAGCGAATATTTGTAGCGTGCTGAGTACATGGGGGGTTCGACAGAAAATTTTACATCCAGTTGGAACTAAGAACGCAAAATCGTTTAAGTAATAAATCTTGTAGTTTTTGGGGACCATGTTCATAATTGGAGTGGGAGTTAATAATTTATGATTTCGTCCAAGAAACTCTAGCATAATTTAGTCTTCCATGTTTTTTCCACGCAGTACTGCCATCATTTGCAGATAAAAAACGAGAGAAAAGACACAAGTGAAACAAGTTAATTCTACTATCAGTCAAGTCTCAAGAAAAATCCTTGAAAACCAGCTTTCATACGCTTTGATGATAAAAAATTGCTGCTCAAAATAGGAGATAACTGCCAGAGAAAAAACGTCTGTATCTCTTTGGAACTAGAAATGAAGGTATGATGCAAGAAAAGCCTTCAAGACTTGAAACTATGTATGTATATGGCAAAACCTTAGTACCAGCCATTCTTAGCTAACATGTGTTAGCATATGCTTATATTGATCCAAGCACGCAAGCTACTATATATATATAACGTTAGCACAGAATGTCGTCATTATATAAGCTCATTCTTTATAGCTGGTTTGCCATAGAACGACGGAAGCTGGATCTTTTTGTTTCCGACCCTTCTACATTGAGATTTCTAACAATGAACGAATAAATTTCCAGTTTTTATTCTCGATTTGAGGGTAAAATTAGATTAGTATCAGCAGTAATAGTTTACGATCATCTTTCGACCGCGTTTTTTTCAAACCTGATCTGTTAACGGCATGAGCACAGT
The DNA here is from genome assembly GCA_030248195.1 of Trissonchulus latispiculum. Taxonomy (NCBI): domain Eukaryota; kingdom Metazoa; phylum Nematoda; class Enoplea; order Enoplida; family Ironidae; genus Trissonchulus; species Trissonchulus latispiculum. The sequence continues at coordinate 9,899 of JASAND010008576.1, forward strand.
TTTCACCGTTTCCGCTGCTGAAAAATTGATGAAGTTTAAGCTAAGTTCAAGTGCATTGATACTTCTATGCAGAGTATCTTCAAATTTCAAATTAAAATGTTTCAATTTTATATCTGAAATTCATTTTATAAATTTCAGAACAAAGCAAAAACTGCATAACTACGTATTTGAACATCCCGGTATTTCGTTGGCAGTGAAAAGAAGGGGGGATTAAAACTACGTATCTAAGTTTCAAAAGTTTTTTAATCAAAATTATTTCTAAGGGTCATCTTAGTTTAGGCATCAACTTCATCTTTATACATGAATTTTAGATTATCCTGCAATCCATCCCTGAATCGATCGTGAAATTTGCAATAGTCACTCAATTCCGGTTCTGAAATGGATCCTGATTATAGGTTAGCGCGGGTAGTCTGGAGGGCCCCCTCAAACCGGAAAACTTACAACCCTACCGCAGGAAGGGACAAGGGGTAATGAAAATATGGCAAGGGGTAAGCAGAAATGACCGGAAAAATTAGATTTTTATGCTAAAATTTTAAAAACCTTTCAGGCTTTGCATGTGGTTTTTAGTGAGATTTCTTAATTTTTCTTAGAAATTGACCAAAATTCCGACATTTCTTCTAAAAATTAAATATTTTTTGTATTTTGTAATTTTTGCAAATCTCGCTGTTTTTACTATTAACACTAATTTTGCGACAAATTCAGTAAGTTTATGCTTACGGTACTTGTTCAAAGGTGCAATTCCTTCTAAAAATTGTTTGGGACAAGCCCTCTCCCCAGGATAATGCACGATCCTGATCCTGATCCTGATTCTGGTTTTATTCACCTCCACTGATTAATTGGGGAATAATTAAAGTAGGGTAGACAGGTATGCTCAAGGATGCAAAATATATACTTATTAAGAATTTAATTAATAAATTAATTTGCTCAAACTGGAATCACTAATTGGAAAAACAGTTTTGATGTTTCAGCTCTAAGTTTAACGTCTGGTTTTTGTACCCTCATCCCCTCACTCCACTCAAGAGGGGCCGACTAAGAAAGCAAGAAAAAATATTCTTTTATGTGGGAGGACTAAAGGAAAATAAAGAAACGAAGCACAGAAGCTGGTAAATGTTAGCTCGTCAAAATGTTAGCTGTGTACAGTATTCCAAGAATTGTTGCGAAACAGCACAAAGTTCAGCCAAACATTCGGTCGGAGAAATACTAATGAAAAATTAACAAATCAAATATCCGGTTAGGTAAAATTGGAATATGGAATTATGCTAGTGTCTTAGAATATGTAAAACCAGCGAGAAAGCTTAGTACAAAAAGGGACCACCAAACAGCTGCTACAATTTGATAAAAAAAGTTACCTGAGTAGTTGATAACAGGAAAAGGTTAAAAAGGTTTTCCCGTCAGTCAGTGATAACATTTGCAGCTCAAAAGAATTTACATACCAACCAATTTAGAAGAATTTAGTTTTCAAGAAACCTTCCAAAGGGTCTTTTTGTTCGCTTAGTCTAAAAGCAGCTGCTTAAATCACTCGGCATATCTTATTTGTGAGTTTATTTCTGAATGAAGCTCTAGGACGTTTGATTCAAGATGAATTTTGAGACCAGATAACTTGGATTTGGATTACACCAACTCAGTCGCTACAGTTTTATAGTTACTTTAAACTTTGGCTGCAGAGATGTCACTTACAAGTTAGCACAGGTGTCTTGTGAAAATATTGGCCAAATTTGGCATAAATTACAATGGTCGAATTGAACCAGTTTTTGTAAACCAAGTATTATGTATCCTGATTGCGTGAACATAGATTGCGCAAATTTCACATGCAAGGAAAGAAAACGCTACAAAATCTCGTCACTGTTGGAAGCCAACAGCCAGTCAGATTGTAGAGGACCACCCTTGTCGGGAATACTGTAGTTACAGGGGGGCAGTCTTTTGCCAGCTCCAACAAGCTAGTGCTCGGACCGGTTCCGATTTTTGAAACCGGTTCCGGTTCCGGTTCCAGAAGTAAGGTCTTTGCGACGTTGCTCTGATCGGAAAATAGTAAGAAGATGCGGGGGTCTGGGGGCGGCAGCCCCCAGCTAAAAGCTAGAGCTTTTCTTAAAATTTGAAGCACTTTCGAAATTTTTTAGGACACTTTGTGGTTAGCGGAAGTATAATTTGACTGTGCATTTAAGTGTGCATTAATAAATTTAAGTGTGCAGCTTGGAAAAAGGTGTGCATGTGCACAATAAAATGCACAAGAGACAGACCTTGCTCCAAGTAACAATTATTATTAGTGCTTCAAAGTTGGTTACTCCAAAAAGGAATCATCAGCTCAAAAGTAATTGCATATCTTACCAACATGCAAGAAAAAGTTATAACTCTTACATGTTAAAAAATAATGCCACATAATAGGTTTTGGAAAACTTTCAAAAGACTACATTCAAAAGCTAGAAAAATTTTCAGAATTTCCCGACTGAAAGTGTTATTTAAAAGCTAGAGAAATTTTGAAAATTTGCAGGCGAAAACTTAATTTTTGGATACATTTTTCAAAACATCTGAAACAAATTACACTGGAACCGGTCCGGTTCCAAATGCTACCGGTTCCGGTTCCGGTTCCGGTTCCGGTTCTAAAAATCCTTCCGGTTCCGGTTCCGGTTCCGGTTCTACCGGTTCCAGTGGAACCGTTCCGAGCACTACAACAAGCATGAGAGAACAGAAGCCGTGGACAGTGTCAAGTCAACCCCGGTTACGGTTTTTTTGCATATAATAAAGCTATGATAGTTAAGTAAGCACAGGTTGCGTACTGCAGTGGTAATGTATTTAAAAAAAGGGTTTGGACACAGGTGGACAAGGGGGGATCCCTCCTCGGCGAAGTCGTCCACAAGGGGTCGCGAAATCGCTCCCACTAGGCGTAAGAAACTTGGCCGCAAGGGGTAAGAAAATTGATCAAAAAATAGGATTTACGACTAAAATTTCCAAAACTTTCCAAATATTTCACTTAAAATCACTATTTTTGCTAAAAAACGTCCGAAAAGCGTGTTTTGGCTAAAAAATCGTTGTTTCTTGTTAATAAATGGCAAAAACCGCTTAAAAATCACTTTCGAAAGTACCCCTAAGAAACATTGCTCTCACAAGGGGTACCCAAATTTGTTTCCACAACCACAACGGTCAGTGAAATTTGACCTCCCGTTTAGTGTTTGAGGCCGGCCGGGGTTTCACCGGCCGGCTGCCGGCCGGCCGCCGGCCGGACGATCGCCGGCCGGCCCGGCCGAACCCTTCAGCCGGCCGGCCGGCGGCCGGTGCCTGTAGGCCGGCCGGTGGCCGGCCGGCCGGCCGGCTACCGGCCTAGAGCAGTTTGCGGTACAGTTATTATAACTGCTAAGATATTTATTTTCGGATGTTATCTTAGAAAAATAGTACAGCATAGCATAAAAAATTAGTAAAACTAGATTTGGAGTCAACTTTAAGCTTAGTTGCTCTATTTTGTAAATTTCTGGTTGGTGATTTGTATCCCAGCCGGCGGCCGGCCGGCGAGCAAAAGTCGTCGGCCGGCGGCCGGCCGGCCTCAAATACTACTCCCGTTCAGGTATGGGTTTGGTTGGAGCGACGTTGTTGACAAATTCGGCCTGTGTCGCATCCTGTCAGATTCAAAGATGATAACAATTAAACAGCTCAGCTTTTTATGAAGTACCTACGTCCATGCAGGGTCCTTTCGATTTGGTTTTAGCTACCCTTTATCTTAGTATTTTGAATTCGTTGGGAAACATTGGTAAACCGCGCTGGTTAATAGCATTGCTCAAAAGCTTACCTCTATATTTGTTGAGGTCGGCTGGGCAAGCACCTTTGCGGATCACCTCTGCAGAAATGTCCTTAAAGAGAACCTCCCTCTCCCAATTCAACTCACCCAACACTGATTCCAATTCCAACAAGAACGGCGCACTTGCTCTTATCAAAGAAGGACTAATTCGTCATTAAGGTCGACGTTGGCACAAAGAAAAACAGGACAATAAAATTCGGCTGTCACCCGAAGGAATTCGTTCCAGAGACTTTTTCCGGCAATAAATTTTCGCCACTCAATTTCTGTGGCGGACGTAAAAAGTCGAACGCTCGTTAGAGAGAAATTTTCGCACCTTAGGTAAAATTTAGAGGGTTGTTTTGGCCTATTCGATTTTCTCTCGATTTAGCAATTGAAACAAGCGCAGCTGTGCGTATTTGCTTACCGCTTGAGTTTGCCTGATTATATTTGATTAGGCAGAAAAAGATGACAAGTTGAAGCTCGCCTGTTGGCAAAAATTAACCAACCTTAACCGAAAGTCCAGCTTTTTGTGGGTAAAACTTGCCTTTCAAAAGGCCAAAACGCCTTTTTTGGATAAAGGACGATTTAGTTTGTTTTCGTAAACTTCGAAAACATAGTGAAACCAACCAAATTCTCTGGAGATAAATGAAATTTGTAGCTCTTAGATCGATTCACATTATGATATGAACGCCTATGTTTACCAGCATAGCTTAGTGTAGCTGGGTAGCATGCCGGCCGGTGTAGCGTGCAAAAATTTTCCTAACAGGAAACTTTAACATGCTAAGATTTCTCCATTTAATATTAGCAGGGGAATTTTTAATGTCAAGTTAAATAGAAATAAGTATGTATGTAAGTTAAATGAAATAATAAAATAATCTAGTTAACCCAAAACTAGGCGCTAGGCAGTATAAAACTAAAGAAACATCGGTGTGTAGTGAGCTCAAATACGGAATCTAGGCTAGTCTCATAGCCTACCATTGATGTAAGGGAAGCAAGCATAGGAAAGATTGATATAGCCTGATATGGGAGTTCAGCTGATAGCGCTGTGGAGTGTGGGTTAGCACGTCTGCCCCGGGCTCAGAAGGGCCGTGGTTCGACACCCGGCGGAACCAATTCTTTACTTCAATGGTGAGTGAAAAGCTGAACCTCCCTCTTCCCTTCTCTCTTCTTGCCCAGGTTTCGTGGGTACACGGGTGCCTGACGCCTCCCATCTTGAGCTTGTCCTTGATTTCTTCTTGGTCCACCAGCTCTGGTAGAAGCGCTACACTGATCTGCCATGATTTTATTAGATGTGATATATTGAGATTGCTGGTGCGGAGCTCGCATGAGCTTTCTCTTGTTTGTTGGATTCAAATTCGTTAGCTTTTTTTTATGGTTGTTTCCTTTGCACTAAGAATCTGGACAAAGAATCATTGAACGAAATAGATCAGCGCATTGAAATATCTTATAAACTACAAAAGTTTCAACAGATCAAGCATTCTATGACAGGATTGCATTCGGCAGACATTCGGTCAGGTCGGGATCTTCCTGCTGCAACATCGTCGAGTAAGCTAAATGGCCGTTGCTGACGTTTTCTTGGTCCGAGTTCGGATTTTCCGGCAAATTTCCGTCATCCACCACAGAGGGTGTGGAACGCAGCTCTAGCCAGAACGTTGTCATGACACCTTTGCCCTGAAAAACAAATTAGGTCTAACAAATCAGAAAACAAATAAACAAAAACAAAAGGTCTTATCTCCGCCAGCAACGATCAATTGAGATGCAATTCCGCAATTCCAACGTTGCGGTACTTCAACTACAGTAATCTCAATTCTTTGTCACAAAACTTTTTTATTATGATTAATGTTTACAACAAAACGAACTTTGTGTTTATTTTTTACTCGAAGCTCAAGTCAATCCGCCTGAACTTAGCAGTCATAAACTGCAAAATTATAGGCCGTCGTTTGACCCAATGAAAGAACAAACGAAACTAAGATTGCCACTACAGCACCTCCGACCCGAAAAATTCGGGCCTGAGGTGGGGATCGAACCCACAACCTTTGGCGATCTAGGCCAACGTTCTCCGATTGAGCCACCCGGGCACAATCGAACCACGCTTAAGTTGGAATTTGTTCCCAACCTGTAGTGACATTTTAGAGACGCTTTCGCACCAGCCCACAAGTTTGTTCCATTTTAATTAAAAATGGGCATTCATGTTTATAAGGATAGTGCTGAAATATGAACTGAATCAGGAGTGATCTCATTCAGCACGTGACAGGGATAGACGAAAACAAAAGATATGTTTCTGAGATTTAGTTTATGTAGATTTTCTGGATTCATGAATTGAAGGATAACCCCACCCTTGAGCGGTGACTTATTAATCATTCAAACAAAATACGAAATACAAAAGTGGAACTCTTAGAGCAAGTTACGAAATTAATCTGTTTTATTAAAATAACAGAAAACGGTGGTGGTATTAGTGTGTTCTGGCATCGTTTTGATCAAAAGAACAACTGTTTTCCATAATAACTTTTCCATCGTAGGTATCCCAGTTGCAATTCTTTCATCCTGTTTAAATCCGGTTGAACATTTAAATCACCCTATAAGGTACCTTCAGATCAACTTATTGGATTTACAGTCTCATAACGACTGGTGGATACGTTGTAGTAACTGAAATGTATGTACTATCTGTGTTTGCTAGCTAGATTTGATATGGTGCTGTATTGGGTTGTAAAGTTAGAACGAGTTCGTGTAATATTTAAAAATGTAGTTGTGTGGCATGGTGATCATTCATCCTGATTACGAGTAAAGAGTTGGTAGGATACAAAATACGTGGCGGCTGAGCGGCTACGGCTACAAATTTGGATTTCTCATGGGCCAAATTCCAAAGATTGGAATGAAATTCAAGAAGTCATAAAAAGATCTCTCTGTGTCTGTTACTGATTCTCATTTGAGTTAGCATTGGGAATTTTTAAAGTATTTTATTATAAGGAATTAGGATGGCCAGCTGAAGCTCCTTCGGAAGTATAATCTGCATTTGCTCCAGCATATATATTCGTACTTAATGTCGGTATCCGAATCGCGCATCCGTAATGCACACTTGCTGTGGCTGACCAGAGACTTGAAGGTACTGCGCAGTTCGGCCGCTAACACGAAATTATGGATCCTTGGATACGTGTGTCTCCTTAGCGAACCAAGTCTTTGATCCAGGGCTGGAACTGTTTGATCCAGAAAGAGCAAGTAAAACTATGCATGAGTCACGAACATTTAGCTTTGAGTCACGCATGGTTCGACTAAAAAATTGAGTTTTTATTGGTTCGCTAAAAGTCGCTTTGCGAACCAAGTTTTGAGTTATTGGCTCATTTTATGTCAGCTGATAGTCCTTCAAGTGTACTCCATGAGTCACTCTTTAGAATTTAACGAAACTTCAGAGAAAAGCGGAATTTTTAAATAAAAAACACTAATAAAAATACCAAATCTAATTGGCTTAAAGCGTGAAATGGTCCGCTCACCTAACATGAGCAGTGCTGAGAATAAAATAGTGCTTATCCCAAGAACACGCTAAACTTTGTTTTTAATTTACCACGTTTTAATTTGCAGCATCAGAGTCACCACCGAATATACTATCCTGGCCGCAGCTTTAAATTCCATCGAATATTTGAAAAAATTTGAATTTTTGTACATGTAGAGATTGCTAAGTGGTGAATGCGTCCGCTCACCGAAAGTGGGGTGACTTTACTCCAAAGCGCAGGTTATCTCCGGTTGTCCTAATTTTTTAAATTGAGTAAAAAGCTATTTTTTGCAGAGAAAGCGGTTTTTGAATTGCCGTTGTTTTTAAATTTTCTTAGAAACATTAATCTAATTCCTAAATTACAGGAAAAATGTTGTCTCTATTTTATAAGTTTGATGAATTCAATTTGACAATGTTTCGATAAATTATTATCTTGTGAAAGCGCCGCAACCATTCAAAAACCCACAACAGTCGCTTTCTCTGCAAAAAATAGCTTTTTACTCAATTTAAAAAATTAGGACAACCGGAGATAACCTGCGCTTTGGAGTAAAGTCACCCCACTTTCGGTGAGCGGACGCATTCACGACTTAGCAATCTCTACATGTACAAAAATTCAAATTTTTTCAAATATTCGATGGAATTTAAAGCTGCGGCCAGGATAGTATATTCGGTGGTGACTCTGATGCTGCAAATTAAAACGTGGTAAATTAAAAATAAAGTTTAGCGTGTTCTTGGGATAAGCACTATTTTATTCTCAGCACTGCTCATGTTAGGTGAGCGGACCATTTCACGCTTTAAGCCAATTAGATTTGGTATTTTTATTAGTGTTTTTTATTTAAAAATTCCGCTTTTCTCTGAAGTTTCGTTAAATTCTAAAGAGTGACTCATGGAGTACACTTGAAGGACTATCAGCTGACATAAAATGAGCCAATAACTCAAAACTTGGTTCGCAAAGCGACTTTTAGCGAACCAATAAAAAACTCAATTTTTTAGTCGAACCATGCGTGACTCAAAGCTAAATGTTCGTGACTCATGCATAGTTTTACTTGCTCTCTCTGGATCAAACAGTTCCAGCCCTGGATCAAAGACTTGGTTCGCTAAGGACACACACGTTCCTTGGATTCCATTTTATTAAACAATAGAACTACTCTGATACATTGTTCACTCCGGGTCCAAATAGGGTCCGAACATCCGAACCTCTAGGGGAAACCTTGAACATACCCCGCCACGAACAATTTACCGAGTCTGTGCAAGGGGCGGCCGCCTGATTAAGCACTGCCACGGGACCTTCATTCGGTGAAAGCAAGAGTCCATGATTTTCTCCTATATATTAGAAGAAGAGTAAGCCACTAGAAGGCTCCTCTTGTTGGCATTGCGTAACGGTGCTCCGACCACAATACGCGAATGTTCCCCCGTTTGGGGGGGGGGGTCGACAGGTATACCCTCCCTCCGTTTGGTGGGGGGGGTAGTCGAAAGTGATCCCCGTTTGGTGGGGGGAGGGCAGCCAAAAGTGGTCCCCGTTTGGGGGGGGGGTCACTGAGGGTCGCTCAAGCAGGCTAAGTTTTGCTCATTCTGATTGGTTGTTGGCGCCCCCCCCCCCAAAGGGGGACCACTTTGTGACCCCCCCAAACGGGGACCTCTTTCAGCGACCCCCCCAACGGGGACCCATTTTCGAATAGAACAAAAACTGCCGTAATTTTCTGCTCTATCCCCCCCCCCCACCAAACGGAGGGGGGGTTTCTGCCATCTGATTGGCTGTTCGCTACCTCCCTCCCCCACCAAACGGGGACCTCTTTTCTGCTATCCCCCACCAAACGGAGGGGGTATGCAATGTCGATTTGGTCGACCCCCCAAACGGGGGAACATTCGCGTATTGTGGGCGGAGCACCGTTACGCAATGCAGTGAAGAGAAGCCCTCTAGTGGTTACTCTTCTTCTTAATAATAGCAAGACTACATAATATAAGAGTAAGAAACTCTTACACTAGCATGTACAAATCATGCTAGGTATGCTCGGTGCGCTAAGTCGGAACCCCCCCCCCCCCCCCGAAAGTCTCGGAGGGGGGGTCCCACTTAGCACTAATTACACGCTTTCATACAAGCGTGTGTCTGCTCGCTGATTGGTCCATTAGCCTAACGCTTACTGTAGGTAATTTATTAGTATATAATTTTAATTAATGAATTATAACTTTAACTAGCGTAATGCAATTAAAAACTGATTCAACACCTTTGTAGCATTTTTCCTGCTCTTTTCAACGATATAAAAATTGTTGCAGATTACATTCTTTCGAATTTTTGTATTATGCAACAATTTTTATACTATTTGAAAGAGCAGAAAAAATGCGGCAAAGTTGTCGAATTAGTTTTTTAATTGCATTATGCTAATTAAAGTTATAATTGATTAATAAAATTACCTACAGTAAGCGTTAGGCTAATTGGCGAATCAGCGAGCAGACACACGCTTATATGAAAGCGTGTAATTAGTGCTAAGTGGGACCTCCCGAGACTTTCGGGGGGGGGGGGTCCCTACTTAACGCACCGAGCATACCTAGCATGATTTGCACATGCCAGTGTAAGAGTTTCTTACTCTTATATTATGTACTCTTGATAATAGTGCAATTATGCACTCTTTGTGAAAGTAATGGAGGCCTTGGTGACCTTGGAAAACACCTCGGATAATTGCGATTGCAGTTATTCTGTGACAACTCTCCACCCCAACAAGTTTTGAAAACACTACCCGTAACCGGAATACTAACCGGTGTCCCAAAAATTCTTATTTCTAGAAAGGATAGCATTTTCTGCTTAAAAAGTATGTGCAACTGTGTGTTGTTTCAGTAGCCCATTTTAGTTTCAGTTTCAGTTTCAGTCGGAGGTCAGAAACAATTTCAGTTTCAGTTTCAGTTTTAGTTTCAGTCGGCGGACCAAAATAGTTTCACTTTCAGTTTAAATTTAAGTCGGTATCGTAAAATAATTACAGGTTCAGTTTCAGTCGGAGGTTAGAAATAATTTGAATTTCAGTTTCAGTTTTAGTTTCAGTCGGCGGACCAAAATAGTTTTAGTTTCAGTCGGTATCGTAAAATAATTTCAGTTTCAGTTTCGGTTTCAATGGCAGTTTAGTTTCCGTTTCAGTTCACTATAAAAAGAACGGTTTCCAGCCTTCTGAGTTAACATAAAGCACAATTTAATGTTTATTCGGCTTCCCCTGCAGCTATAGGAGCAGAATCGAAGCTAAAAACCTTCAAAATTTCAAGTTTTCAGGAAAGACTGAAACTTGTTTCAGTCCGAGTTTCAGTTTTTTTATCCAAATTAGTTTCAGTTTCAGTCAAAAACCTAAAAAGTTTCAGTTTCAGATCTTTTCCCAAAATAGTTTCAGCTTCAGTTTCAGTTTCAGTGACGAGTATTCACTGAGTTTTGTGTATAAATCTGCAAAAATACTTTTTCAGCGGTGAGATAGAGCAACCAGAAACAAGAAGAATGCAATAAGTCAATAAATAATAATTGCAATAATAATGCAATAATTGTTGTCTTAGGAGTACTACCAAGGTACCTACTAACCTGCTACATAGCGTCGAAAACGTCACTGACGTTTTCCACAAATATGTTGTTTTGTTCTTGTATGTTCTTGTACGTTAAATATGTAATTTTGTTCACTTCAACCCAGAAATAAATTCCGAAAAAGGAAAAATAGTGGTACGTAAACTAACTTGTTTCTATAATGTATATAATATTTCTGCTTCACTTTTCGGTTTTCACTGTTGAATTTATTCAATTTAATTGACAAACCTTTATTTCTGTTAATCCTCTTTCAGCCCAGATAAATTCTTCAGAATCAGCCAACATGTGGATGAAATTGGCTGAAGCTTGTATTTTCATTGGTAAGCTTGTTGATTCCATTCTTGATGCTGTATTTACTAAACAGAAAGCTAAGGCTTTTTGCAGTTGCTAGAAGTCATGCGCGTAGTAGAGTTGGTTTCAGTAGTAGAAAATGAGCCATTGGTTTGGATAGGGTTCGTTTATGTGGAAACAGCAACAACCCAATGAATTTTTAGGAACAATTTTTTCAGTATCAGGGGATAGCCTAAGGGCCTTTTCGCGCCCGAGTTAAAAAGAGTAGAGTAAAAAATTTTAACTCGTTTAACCCTGCAGGTGAGTTAAAATGAACTGTTTAATTCTTTAACTCTGTCTGCGAAAAGGATTGCATTAGTTTTAACTCTTTTAACTCGTTTAACTCGCTGTGCGAAAAGGTCCTAAACTAAGGATTAATGCTAAGGCAAATGAGACAACTGAAGGGTTTTGAAACTTCTTGGAATCCAGCGAATTGCGAAATTTTAATTTACTTATACAATGTAACATTGGGGCTTAAGTAGAAAATTGTTTTAAACTGATGCATGCATGCCTGATTCCATTAACATTTTCATCTACATTTTCCCTAGCAGAAATATTCGCTTTTAGCAGGCCATCTTTCGTAACGAATGAGAGCGGGTTCAAGGACCTATGTTGAGTGCAGCTTCCGTAAGTGTTTTGTACTTACCAGCATAGGATAACGTGGGGGGAATGGGGGGTGCGCAGACTCCCCCCATACCGACTAAAATTGGGTAGAATCCCTCAAGGAGAAGAAAACTGGGCAGACCTTCTCTTCCAGAAAAGAAAAAGGTAGACCCCTCAGCGATTTTAAAACCGAAAATTTAACTTGTTTGGAAATTGTAGCGACATTTTCAAAAAATTCTTAAAAATCGCCAAAAATCGCCATATAGCACTAGTTTTTGGCCAAAAATGTTTGCAAATTTTTGCAATTTTTGCTAACGTTGGGTTAGACCCCTTTGAAGTTTTTGAATTTTTTAGGGGTAGAGTGGTAGACCCCTCGTCAATGTAAGGGGGGGGGTAGACTACCCCCCAATTTAGACCCTGTTTTAAGTGCATGTTTACCAGTATCACCAAAGAGACAGTAACGTGGCATTTTTAGACCGACAACACCAGCCATGCAGGGTCCGGAGTGCAAACCAATTCTGATCATTAGCTTCTGTCGTAGATGAGCTACATAGAAGTTGGAGACGACGTCCAGAATTGCCATTGACATGGTAGCTAACTCCCGGCCATGGTCATTCCCAATTCGAATAGGAACTCCAGAAGCCACCATGTAGGCATCTCCTGAAAACATTAATATAAATACCATGCAGCCAATTATTGCTTCACTTGATTTAGTCCTGGAATTTTATCGAATAACCTGTAGGGGTATCAACCTAATAATAGGGGTATCAACCTGCGCGAAGGGTGTCAGTTTTCCTTCCAGTATTCCTTAATTCCTCTTGAAAGTGCAAGAAACAGCTAGCTCATGGCATGTGTGTTGACTAGGGATCTACTGAGTTTACACGGCTTCAACCATACTCACCAATGTAAGTTTAACCAAATTATATTCTGCGCCTGCTAAAAGGGGTGAAGTGAGTAGCGAAGTGCCGAAGTAAGATAAGTAAAGCAGTGAACAAAAATTGCAGTGCGCTAACGAACCTGCTATTTCGATGACCATTTTGTAAAATCTCAAGCAAATTGGATTAATTCAGATATCGGCCTGACTGTGAAACGTAATAATAATAATCACACAATACAATAAGCATACAACGTTTACCTATAGTTTCCACTTTGTATACTCGAAATCTTTCCATAATTTCGTCGAAATGTGTATACAATTGGTTCAACATCTCTATGATTTCTAGTGGCGTCGACTTTGAGCATATCTTCGTGAATCCTACAGAAAACGTTATCCCTCTTAAGCTGAATTCAGTTTAGGTTATCAATTTTAACAAAGGCACAGGCCCCTTTAAAAATGTTTTGGGACAAGCACCCCAGGGCTAATCCTGTGTTAATGTGTGGTCAAGAAATGCCAAATTGAATCTTACTCTCGGACTTAGTATGCAAAGTGGACCGTTACATTTGGTTAGAGACCTGTGTAAGGTTAGACACTAATATTAATGGCATAGGTCGTCAGCGCTAAAACTGTCCTAATCTGTCACCAAGCTGTCACCAAACTGTGGCTGAAACAGGAAAACTGAATCAAATGCAGGTTTTGTATTCGATTTCAAAGGTACTAAGGTTTTGCTTCTGAAGAAGCCTATTTTCACTGTTTCTCCCCGTTGACTGACAAATTTGATATTTTGAATTCTCAAATCACAGATTCATTTTGGCTAACCTTAGGAGATTCCAGTCTTATTAATATAAACTCTGAAGTAATAAAAAACCGACTTGAGCAGCTCGTTTAGTTGTTAATTTCACAATGTAGAAGCTGAAGAGCGGTTAATTTTAACACTTTTAACAGTATACCATGAAAACTAGAAAGAACTGTAAAAAGAAAAAGACAAGCTCATTAGTCACCGTATTACTGTCCGCGTTTTCATACTGCCCAGTGTCCACATATTAATGTGTACAGTCCGCATGAGCTACTTGAGCAACACAGACAGTAGACAGTTTAAAGTGAGAACGGTCCGCGCTGCATACTGATGTGTTCAGTAAGATTTAGCAAGTGTGATTTGTGCCTACATTGTATGTTATGTCCTGATGTGAATGAAGTTAGAGGTGTACATTGGCGCTGCAGGCAGAGTAGTTTTTGTTCTTGCTATTATGGAAGCTATTCCGTGGCACGAATCCTTTAAGAGCAGGCCATTATCAACCATCAGCGAATGACGAACGTTATAGTACGGAATTAGATTTTGTGTCAATTTCTTTCTGGATGGCCATTTGTCGCGGAGCACGTAGGACTTAACATCAGAAAGTAGCTTGTCATTCGCGGTTTGTTCACGGATATCACTAAAGTTAATGTTTTCTAGGGTCATTGCGGCTAGCCACTGACTATGGACGGAGTCTAAACTGATTGTCTCGACTGCGTGGAAATTCAGGGTTCCCATGCGGGATAAGGCATCTACGACAAGGATGTTCTTTCCTGGGATGGCTTCTATCGTGAACTCAAATACCTCGAGCCCTCGTTGAAATTTCAGAGACTTTCGATCCTAATCTTTGCTGCATAGTAGTTGGCGTAGTAACAAATGGTCTGTTCTGAGAATAAAAGGTAAACCAAAAAGGTATTTGCTGAGCTTTTCGCAAGCCCAGACGCAGGCCACAGCTTCCAGTTCGTTGACGGCGTAGTGACGTTCATGCCGTTTAAGCGTGTAGGAGGTGAAGTGGATTGGCACTTCAGTTCCCTGCTGTACTTGGGATAGGACGGCTCCAGGCCCTACCGCTGAGGCATCGCATGTCACTATAGTGGCCGCGGAAGGAGAAAATATAGCATTTAGGAGATTCTTCGAAAGGTCATCTTTGCATTTCTGAAAGCCTGATGAAGCAGCTGCGTCCCACGTGAAAGGGCTTGCATGTTTGGTAATGGAAAGCGATCTGGAACCACGTGAACACTTAGTTTTGTCAAATCCGTGTTATGCGGATAGACTCGTCGGGTTTTGGGACTGACACTATTGTGACAGTCTGACGACAGGCCAAAGGTACTGTACTCAAACGGGTGGCATAGGGAGGAGTGTGCGCAGGGATTTTGATTACGTGTTCAGAACCAGGAAACCAGGAAACTCACCCATACCTGGAGATTTGGAAACATTAGATTTGGAAACTTGTCGAGGAGGCGCTTGAAGTTCAGCTTCAGCTGAATGAATGCAGTACACGTCGGGATCACCCCATAATTGCAATTCTTTGATGGCTGGCTTTCCTATGACACTTTACAAGTCGGTGGGAGTGACGTAAAAGGTTGCTTGGTGATCTTTGTATTTAGCACTAGCAGTGGTAGTTAAACAACCATAGAACGGAATCTCTGTTTTGTTGTATGCCAAGACTTTAAACTTTGTCGGTGTGAGTGGAAAAGTTGAAAAACTGTTGTTATAGATGGAAATTGTCATCGTTGTGACATCTGCTTGTGCATCGACGTCGGCGGTCGACGTCGTGTAGGTTTCGCCAGTCTTTACATCTATCGTAGCTTGAAAAGTTGCGAGGTTGCAAGGACGGTTGCTGTTGAGAAAGTTTGCCGACAGGATCGCACCGGAAGGGGAATAGTAGGGGTAATCACCGGTAATGTCATCGTTGTCTGAATGTGTAGTGCTATGGACAAAATAAAAGACTGTATTTTGTATGATTTTAGGGCTCCAAAAGGTAGCACTGGTAAGCACTGGTTTTAGATTGAAAGTTGAAAAGGCTGAGAGAGTACCGGGGTCGGTGGTACCCTGATCTCAGCAACACACACTAATTTGGAAGCACTAACAGCAGTAGCGAACAGACGAGACGACTCGGTCGACTCTTAGATCCTTCGGACTAAGTAGCCTGGTTTTGGTCTACCCAATCCGGGATTTGTCCGCGTTAGGTCGTGAGTCCGAATCCTCTAAGCTCCGTTTCCGTTTAAGGCCAATACACGCTCAGTGAACAGCTGTCGTGTTCGACAGACGCCCACAAGTCAGTGCCTTCTGGAATCAGGCAGAAGATCAACACCTCTTGCTCAGTACAACTGTCACACTTCCAGGGGAAATGTTTCGGCACAAAGTCCTCAGTGCCTGGGATCTCCTCGTGAGCTTCCTCAACTATCTGGTCTACGTTCCAGGGACGCAGACAACCGCAAACTACAATAGGATGAATCAAACTAAGAGTCTCTTCGCTCTGATGCTCGAATGCCTCTAGCTCAAAACTAACTGTCAACCCTGTACCACAATTCTCGCACTCTAACTTGCAATGAGACCAACTTAGGCATAAACTCTGCCAGCGTGATATAAGCCAAGTCCCTAGCTGTCGTAGAAGGTAAGACCTAACTGATCCCTAACTAAATCCTAAGATCCTAGCAGAATGAACCACAGAACCTATAAATTTTAGGATTTAATTTACAACAGTTATGTGCAGACGATATGAGGATAAGATGATACAGACCAACTGGGATACCTCTACGATGGAAAAGTTATATTTATGGAAAACAGTTTGTTCTTTTGATCAAAACGATGCCAGAACACACTAATACCACCACCGTTTTCTGTTATTTTAATAAAACAGATTAATTTCGTAACTTGCTCAAGAGTTCCACTTTTGTATTTCGTATTTTTGTTTGAATGATTAATAAGTCATCCGCTCAAGGGTGGGGTTATCCTTCAATTCAGGAATCCAGAAAATCTACATAAACTACTAAATCTGGTGAAACATATCTTTTTTGTTTTTCTTTGCCTCTATCCCTGCCTTCACTTGCTGAATGAGACTCACCCCTGATTCAGTTCAGTATCAGCACTATCCTTATAAACATGGAATGCCCATTTTTAATTAAAATTGAACTAACCAGCTGGAATGGTGTGAAAGCGTCTCTAAAATGTCACCAGAGAAGTTGGGAACAATATCTAACCATAGTGCGGTTCGATTGTGCCTGGGTGGCTCAATCGGATAACGCTGGGCTCAGATCGCCAAAGGTCCTAGGTTCGATCCTCATAATTTTTCAGGCCCTGAATTTTTCGGGTCGGGAGGTGCTGTAGTGGCAATCTTAGTTTCGTTTGTTCTTTCATTGGGTCACCTAACGACGGCCTATAATTTTGCAGTTTATGACCGTTTAAGTTCTAAAGTTGATTGACTTGAGCTTCGAGTAAAAAATAAACACTAAGTTCGCTGTTTTGTTGTAAACATTAATCATAATAAAAAAGTTTTGTGACAAAGAATTGAGATTACTGTAGTTGAAGTACCGCAACGTTGGAATTGCGGAATTGCATCTCAATTGATCGTTGCTGGCGGAGATAAGAATCTTTGTTTTTTTGCTTATTTGTTTTCTGGATTTTGTTAGACCTAATTTGTTTTCTTTCAGGGCAAAGGTGTCATGACAACGTCCTGGCTAGAGCCAAGTGTTCCACACCCTCTGTGGTGGATGACGGAAATTTGCCGGAAAATCCGAACTCGGACCAAGAAAACGTCAGCAACGGCCATTTTAGCTTA
The DNA here is from genome assembly GCA_030248195.1 of Trissonchulus latispiculum. NCBI lineage: Eukaryota > Metazoa > Nematoda > Enoplea > Enoplida > Ironidae > Trissonchulus > Trissonchulus latispiculum. The sequence continues at coordinate 27,089 of JASAND010008576.1, forward strand.
CTCGACGATGTTGTAGAAGAAAATATCCCGGACCTGGACCGAATGTCTGCCGAATGCAATCCTGTCATAGAATGCTTGGATCTGTTGAAACTTTTTTAGTTTATAAGATATTTCAATGCGCTGATCTATTTCGTTCAATGATTCTTTGTCCAGATTCTGGGTGAAAAAGGAAACAACCATGAAAAAAAGCTAACGAAAAGAATCCAACAAACAAGAGTAGTGCTCATGCGAGTTCTGCACTGGTTTTCTCAATATATCACATCTAATAAAATCATGGCAGATCAGTGTAGCGCTTCTACCAGAGCTTATGGACTAAGAAGAAATCAAGGACAAGCTCAAGATGGGAAAAGTGTCAGGTGACTCGTGTACTCCACGAAACCTGCAAAGAAGAGAGAAGGGAAGAGGGGAGGTTCAGCTTTTCACTCACCATTGAAGTAAAGAATTGGTTCCGCTGCAAAGTCGACACCACGGCCCTTCTGAGCCCGGGGTAGATGTGCTAACCCACACTCCACAGCGCTATCAGCTGAACTCCCATACTGAGGCTATATCAATCTTTCTCCTATGCTTGCTTCCCCTTACATCAATGACAGTGTTGCAATTAGCTCTAGATTCCGTATTTGGAGCTCACTACACACCGATGTTTTTTTGGTTTTTATACTGCCTAGCGCTCTAGTTTTTGGTTAACTAGATTATTTTATTATTTCATTATCCTCACATACATACTATTTCTATTTAACTTGACATTAAAATTCCCCCTGCTAATATTAAATGGAGAAATCTTTAGCATGTTAAAGTTTCCTGTTAG
>JASAND010008577.1:0-23596 GCA_030248195.1 Trissonchulus latispiculum
GCAGGAGCTCCAGGGAATAGTTCTCCCTGGGTAAGAGCGCTCACCGCGCCCATTGGCTCTCTCCTGTTCGGACTAAGGCTTTCGGCCTTAGTGACTGCAGGCAGGCGTTTTTCATTATTTCTTTATGATTAATGCCTTGTATCCTTCGTGGATCCGCCTGCTGGCCAGCGTTTTACTTCATTTTCCTGACGTAAATGCTGTTTGTATCTCTACGGAGATCCGCTGGGCACTGAGTCCTCTTTCTGGTGCATAGCACAGTCAGAGAGGCTTTGATAAAACCTTCTCTGGCTATGTTGCAGCACAGATAGAGCCGGACTGGCTGTCCTTCTTTGGACAACTAGGCAGGAGCTCCAGGGAATAGTTCTCCCTGGGTAAGAGCGCTCACCGCGCCCATTGGCTCTCTCCTGTTCGGACTAACGCTTCGGCCTTAGTGACTGCAGGCAGGCGTTTTTCATTATTTCTTTATGATTAATGCCTTGTATCCTTCGTGGATCCGCCTGCTGGCCAGCGTTTACTTCATTTTCCCTGACGTAAATGCTGTTTGTACCTCTACGGAGATCCGCTGGCCACTGAAGTCCTCTTTCTGTAAGAGAGCACAGTCAGAGAGGTTTTGATAAAACCTTCTCTGGCTATGTTGCAGCACAGATAGAGCCGGGCTGGCTGTCCTTCTTTGGACAACCAGGCAGGAGCTCCAGGGAATAGTTCTCCCTGGGGTAAGAGCGCTCACCGCGCCCATTGGCTCTCTCCCTGTTCGACCTAAGGCAGTTCTGCCTTAGTGACTTCAGGCTGGCGTTTTTCATTTTTTCTTTATGATTTTTTCCTTGTTTCCTTGGTGGTTCCGCCTGCTGTCCAGCTTTTTCTTCTTTTTCTTGACGTAAATGCTGTTTGTTTCTCTACGGAGATCCGCTGGCCACTGCAGTCCTCTTTCTGTGCATAGCACAGTCAGAGAGGCTTTAGTTAAAACCTTCTCTGGCTATGTTGCAGCACAGATAGAGCCGGGCTGGCTGTCCTTCTTTGGACAACCAGGCAGGAGCTCCAGGGAATAGTTCTCCCTGGGTAAGAGCGCTCACCGCGCCCATTGGCTCTCTCCTGTTCGGACTAAGGCTTCGGCCTTAGTGACTGCAGGCAGGCGTTTTTCATTATTTCTTTTATGATTAATGCCTTGTATCCTTCGCGTGGATCCGCCTGCTGGCCAGCGTTTACTTCATTTTCCTGACATAACTAAGAGTTTGTTAGGATATGAAAGTAAGACACTGCGCAAAACCTCAGGAGGGCAGCAGATAATCTTGCTTCTTTGGCCGGTCTCCTAAGTCGAGTGGCCTAAGGCGCTGGTCACAAGTTCCGATCTTACGGTCGGCGGTTCCATCCCCAGGAGCCACCAAGCTTTCTCGACTCTAGCTCACCCAGCTCTTACCTGGTCAGTAATTGGTTACCACTACGGTGGGAAGGGAACAGGAATCTGCAGAAGGGCCTGGCCCCCTTCCACGAATGCAGTCATCATTCGAAGTGACACTCCTGGCTCTACGACTGAGAATCCGGGGATGAGCACCGGCACCCCATGTCCTGTCGTGGCAGGATAGAGATATCTCCAGGGGCAAACCTTTTCTGGCACTGACTTTACAGACGTTTCCTGTAATAATTATAATCATTAATTAATGACCAGCTTAGGGCGGCAAGCCTCCAAAACTAAACTGGCCAACGGTGTTGTTGGCTACCACCGGTTGGCTGGCCGACCCACTGCAAATCTGAACCCACCGGCCAACAGCCAGGCGGTCTGTTTAATCCGGAGAACGCAATACAATAAATATATATACGTACGATATTAAAGTGTTTCAGCAGTGACTACTGTTTACATTTTTAGGGGAATAGAAATTGTTGTGGTGGACTACGCCAGACCGTACGTTGTTGGCGAAACGTTTTCAAAGCTGGCCCACTATGGTTGCTATGTTTTCTCGGCTCTGCTTCTGGCAGGTCTCTTCTCCTTCAACTACAATGATGTTGGCATAACGAAGGCTTTCCAGATGATTTGGTCTCTCTAAAAGAAGATGTCCACGTTAGACTTTAAATCAGTGAAGCTTAAGTAATAAGACTGAGATGGTCATTGGTCACTGGTCAGGTTTACGTTGAAACTGTCATAATTCAATGTGACCTAATTTCAGCAGTTTCTCACTCAATGTCAGTTGTGTTAACATGAGAACGTGTTAGTAGATATTGTGGGTTTTATGCTCAACACTCAGTTTCTACGGGAAATATAGTATTTTAAATGGGTGTGATTGAAGGAAAGACACTAATGAAGTTTGTGTCACCGCACCGTTACAATTCTAGGACAATTCTACTGACTGCTGGAATACATGTGTGTTCGTCTTGGTTCCTTCGTTGTAGATCCTTTTCTACTTCTATTGTGTTGTTCGTGTAGCTTCTGTATTTCCAATAGATGGTGTGAATTGTAATAGTTGGCTTCTCTATGCTACTGTATTGAGTTGTATCAATTTCTTAAAAGATCTTCTTGCTACCACACTTTAGAGGATTACGGTGGCTTGCACCAATGAGAATTAACTGTTACTTAAAGTTAATTCCAACTTTACTGCCGATTAAGTTGTAATTCGATCTTAATCTGTTGCACCAATTATACTTAACTTAAGTACCAGTTAATCTTCATCTGTCTGACACTTAAATTTTCCTTGGTTGCTGCTTAACTTTAGGTCTTACTTAAAGTCAAACTTTGCTGGTGCAACGACTTTAAGTATAATTTATTTGCCACTTAATTGTTACTTAAGTGCCACTGAATCGCCAACTCCGCTTTAGTAATTGGTTAAGACCAAAACACGTGACTTAAGCTGATACTTAAGTCTTACTTAACTGCTACTTAAGGTAAGTGGCAATTAGTGAAGTATCAGGTATCAGTTAATGCAACGAAATTAAGTTTCAACTTAAAGTGGCACTTAACTGCCACTTAGCTGCTACTTAGTCTAATTCCCGACTTAATTTAATCAAATTTGGTGCAAGCCACCGTAAGTTTGCCTTTTACCTGTGTCAGTTTAAAATTTGCTAATACGTAAGCAGAATACTAAATTTAACAATTTTTATTGGTTCAGTGAAAATTCATTCAATTTATTTGACGATTTGCAGCTTTTAATCAAGGTTTTCCCTAGCAAATTTTATACTCAACTTGAAACTACAGTATGAGAACTGTATATGTTGCAAGCTACACGTTATTATTATGATTTTATGAAATTGGACCTGAATTTGTTACATAGTAGCTTCAGCATGTGTACCTTCTCTATATTTATAATAAAGAATGTGCTCGTATGCAGAATATGAAATGAGTTTCTGCAGTTAAGCCCGGTTCACACTGCACAAAGATTTAAGGTTTAAGCTTTATGGTTTAATGTTAAACTTGTTTATTTATGTTGAAGCGTACACACTGGAAGGTTTAAGGTGCTGGTTTCCTTTCGGGTATTTTTTTACTCAAACGGCTTTAATCCTTTATGTGAATAGCTAAAACTTGCGAAATAGCCTATTTCCGTGTTCTTTAACATTCTGGGACCAGTCCCGGATTTTTCGACCAAAAGATAAGAAAGTTTTGGTTTTTGGTCTTAGCCTTCTAGTGGGTAGACCAGACACCGGATTGGTTGTTATGGCTCGAAAGAGGACACAAAAATGAACATTTTTGGTTTTACAACCTTTGAGCTATCTCCAGTGGTTACGTTAGTATATATAAGTAAAAAACTGTTTTTAGCTCCAAAAAATGGCCATTTTCGAGGAAATCAGTTTTTTCAAAATAACTGCCACGTGTTAAGGACAAAGTTGCTTATTTATACTCAATCGATGCAGCGTCCAAATGCCCATTTTATGAATGCCTGTTAGCCGGACTTTATTGCTTTAAGCTAGAGATTTGGCCGAAAAACCATTTTGGCAAAACTGCGATTATTTTGTTTTAAACATCGATTTCTCAAAAACTACTCAACAGATTCTGGAGATTTTCGCCAGAATGGAAACTCATACTATATTGCGGAGGGACTTTTTTCTTGGTTTTAGCTAAAAGTTCCCAGTTTCGAAAAAATTTAGTGCAAAGTTTAAAAATTTAGTGTCTCCGTGCATTTCGCGAATTTTCTCAAACGTTAAGTACACTGAGCGAAACCAAAAAACGTCCCTCGGCCCATATGTCCTCTGTATGATAGCGCAAAAAGAAATTTTGTCTGGTTCCGCATTTTTGAAAAGTCGATGTTCGAAAAGTTTTGGTCTATATTTAGCAGTTATGTCAGAAAAGCTTTGCTAATTTTTTGCTAATTTTGCAAATTTCGTAAGCTCATGTGAATTCAAGTCTAAAAGTCCTTCATATCGTGGCACAAAAAGAACTTTTGGCCGATTCTTCAGTTTTGAGAAATCGAAGTTCAAAAATTTTTTGTCTATATTCATCCTGTTAGATCTATCAGCATGTCAGAAAATTTCTGTAAATTGTTTGCTAATTTTGCCAGTTTCGTAAGCTCACGTGGATGTACAGATAATAAGCTTTAAAACGATGTATAAAGCTCCTTCCAACTCCCAAAATTGCTAAAGTTATAGCGTTTTAAAAAATCACCACAAAAGCACTGCACAAAAGGATACCACCACCTTAACAAAGCCGAGTTAAAATAATTTAACTTTGTATTTCGGTTTAAGATTCCTACTTATTTAGAGATGCAACGGGGCCGCCACTACCGGGGCCGGGGCCTGGGCCGGGACCTCATCTTGGCCGGCAACGACCTGGAAATTGGAAGTCCAAATCTAAAATTTTCAAAATTTTTCGTGAAAATTCAAATTTTGCAATAATTCCCGATTACAAACGTTACTATCGTTGTTTTCATTCAAATCGGTGGGAAAACAAACGATTTGCAACACTTCTTGGCTTTCGAAATCATAGGGGTCGCGGTAGCGACCCCTATAATATGAGTGAAAATGGTCGAATGACCGTGTAAAACAAGGCTGCGCAGAAGCTGCGCAGATTCCTGCGCAGATCCTGCGCAGATTATGTGCGCAAAAAATTGTACGTGTCGAGTTTAGTATGTTGCTGAAGTTTCATCCCCGTACCACTTTCCGTTAAAAAGTTATGCCAAAAATCGCTTACGAGAGTGATGTTTTTTTCCGGTTCTCCGCTTTGACGTCTGGTAAGGGGGTTTTGTAGCTTTAATAACAACAGATAGAAAAATTTTTGCCTATGAAAACCATATATATTCTTGGAGTACGCAACAAAAATAAGCCGATAGGCTAGTTTTTATGCCTCCCAGAGCCGGAAAAAATTTTTGGCGGGGGGCCAAAGTCGGCCAAAACGCTAAAATGGCCAAAAAGTATGCTTCAATGTCACCTTAATAAGTCAGACTGGGCTATATATGGGGCAATACTGCCTATATGGCTGAATAGGACACATATCAGGGTCGTTCAATTGCTATATGATTTTCCGGCCCTGAGCGTAATTTTTGGGTACTGGCCTGCCAAAGTTGGTGAATTTTGGGTCCAACTTTGAACTTAGTTTTTTCGCTTATTTTGCGACCTGGAAGCCTCAAATCTTGCATACAAAGGTTTTTGCGGACGGAGAATCGATTCCCGCTATCAATTTTGCTGCCCGACTGACCCAAGTTGCTGGGCTGGTTCCACTTGACCGTCTGGAGGGTCATGTCGGCAACCGCTACCTGGAGGCCCATACTAGGCTCTACTTGGCCTCTCAAAACTTTCTCTATAGGGGTTTTCTGGTGCGCCCAGCTCATTTCCGGTGTCCGTTTTGCCGTCCGACTCATCCATCTTGCTGGGCTGGTTCCACTTTGTCGTCTGGAGGGTCATGTCGGCAACCGTTTCCTGGAGGTCCATACTAGGCTCTACTTGGCCTCTCAAAACTTTCTCTATAGGGGTTTTCTGGTGCGCCCAGCTCATTTCCGGTGTCCGTTTTGCTGTACAACGCACCCATTTTGCTGGGCTGGCTCCACTTGACCGTCAGAGGGGTCAGGTCGGTAAGGGGTCAGGTGGTCCAAAATGAAATTTTTCAAAAGTGGTCAAATTTGGTACCAAATGAAAGCCCTAAGCGAGCTGAGCAACTTTTGTCATAGAACTGCATGCTCAAAGTGGCTGTAGAGTGCTGTGGTGGGGTGGGTGGGGACTTAGGCGATTTTCGGTCAAAAATGAAATTTTTCAAAAGTGGTCAAATTTGGTACCAAATGAAAGCCCTAAGCGAGCTGAGCAACTTTTGTCATAGAACTGCATGCTCAAAGTGGCTGTAGAGTGCTGTGGTGGGGTGGGGTGGGGACTTAGGCGATTTTCGGTCAAAAATGAAATTTTTCAAAAGTGGTCAAATTTGGTACCAAATGAAAGCCCTAAGCGAGCTGAGCAACTTTTGTCATAGAACTGCATGCTCAAAGTGGCTGTAGAGTGCTGTGGTGGGGTGGGGTGGGACTTAGGCGATTTTCGGTCAAAAATGAAATTTTTCAAAAGTGGTCAAATTTGGTACCAAATGAAAGCCCTAAGCGAGCTGAGCAACTTTTGTCATAGAACTGCATGCTCAAAGTGGCTGTAGAGTGCTGTGGTGGGGTGGGGTGGGACTTAGGCGATTTTCGGTCAAAAATGAAATTTTTCAAAAGTGGTCAAATTTGGTACCAAATGAAAGCCCTAAGTGAGCTGAGCAACTTTTGTCATAGAATTGCATGCTCAAAGTGGCTGTAGAGTGCTGTGGTGGGGTGGGGTGGGGACGTAAGCGATTTTGGGTGAAATATGAAATTTTCCAAAAGTGGTCAAAATAGTATCTGCTTGCGCATGGTGTTCGGAATTATATTATGTTGGTTCTTTTTTGCGCATACATATGTAAAAGAATGGAAAACAAGAACCAAAAATGCTCCTTCGTCGCATGTAAAATACATATGAGTACTCTCAGGCAGGTTGTACAAACACGGAAACTAGCCTGTAAAATGCATATGAGTGGCGTTGAGGTTGTAAATTAAGGAAAACAAGTTGCAACGGCTTAACATATGAGCCTGTCCTACAACGAGGCTCATATTGGCGTCACAGTGCAGCCTTCTTAAAGATCATCAGGTCCTCATAATTAAAGAAAAAAACGAATGAATAGACATAACATGTTGACATTGTGGCTTGAAAGAAATGGACAGAACGAAGTGAACTGCGACACCTCAAGTTTAACTGTACATGCAAGCGGATGTTTCCCGAAACACCATGGCACCTACTATTTCCGGATGCACTATAGTACACCTACTGTATTCTCGGAACACTATGACACACTACTCTCACATACGTAATGCTTTCCCCTCTTGGCTTTCAGTCAGAGCGCAGAGTGGCATGCCGTATAATGCGTATGCACAGTATAATGTCTTAGCGACAAGATGTGTAAAGGACAATTTTGTAAAGAAAGCTTTACGTGCTATTGATATGGAGGTCAAATATCGACAAATTATATTATGAGTTATAACATACGCCAATATGAGCCTCGTTGTAGGACAGGCTCATATGTTAAGCCGTTGCAACTTGTTTTCCTTAATTTACAACCTCAACGCCACTCATATGCATTTTACAGGCTAGTTTCCGTGTTTGTACAACCTGCCTGAGAGTACTCATATGTATTTTACATGCGACGAAGGAGCATTTTTGTGAGCTGAGGTCCTTGTCTTTACCTGACAGTATTACAAAAATATTGTTAATTACGCCACGCAACACCTAAAAGTAGCTTCGCTTAATTAGCTAATAATTCTGAAAAAGAATTAGTTGGAAAGTTTAAAATGGTGTTAAATTACGTGTAATTACAGCTTAACGGTGATATTTTCCGGGGGGATTTTATCGGTGAAATTTTTCCGGAGTAAAATTTTCTACGGGGAAAATTTTCACCGTGGCACCGACGTGAAACATCTATTCAAATCAAGTAGGGGAGTTAACCAGAACCAATTCCTATCGTTCGAAATAAGTTGCCATAAGCTGTGACCGCTGTCTGTCTACTTGCTGGCGTGCCAGGCATGGCTTACCGCAGCAAATTTGGAGGGAGAGATAAACTAAGACCTCAAGAACCCGATAATTCGCTATTATAGCTCACTATGACGGAAAGCTAGAAAGACTAATGAATAGTCAGAGCTGCTGCCAAAATTATCGTCTACAACAAAACTTGGTTTTTAAGATGGTGATTTCTTTTCATGATGTTCATAAGATAACGCGGTGGTTCTGGGGGGAGTCCAAGCCCCCCTTCCAGCCCGGACAAGGTACAGGCCCTACCGCCCTCGGAAACAAGGGGTAAGGAAAAATGGCCGCAAAAGTGCACCAAAATTTAAATAAAGTTCCGGCTTCGCCGAAATTTTTTCGAACAAATTACTAATTTTTCGTCAGAATCGAAATTTTTTCGAACAAATTACTAATTTTTCGTCAGAATCGGCTAAAATCTGGAGCTTTTCTAAAAATTGATGATTTTGTTGTGAAGTTTGAGAAAATAGCAAAATGAATGTAGCGTTCGTTAATTTTTTGAAACTTTTCGTTAATTTATTCTTGAGATGGAAACCCCCTTGAAAATTTAAGTTCAAGGTACAAGTCCCCTGAAAAGTTTTTGGGACAAGCTGCTCCCCAGGACCAGACCCTATGTCTATGTATGGTCGTATAGTTAGTTTAAAAGGCCCAAACAAAGCTGAATTTTTTGAGACTTTCTGAATGCACTTAGCGTTCTATAGCAGCACCCTTTCTGCAATTCCGCTTAAACAATTTGACATTTTGCCTTCAGGACAGTGTTAGCTTATTTCTGACAGTTGGGCAGCAGCTGCATTCTTCCCGCTTCGCCTCGGCGTATTAGGTCTACTATAATCGGTTTTTGAATGAATGAGGATGTTCGTCTTCGAGTATAGTCGGCCATGTATGTGGCCATAGTTTCGGTAAAAGTTCAATTAGTAGAGGGATTTGATACATTATATACGTGCGAAGAACGGCTGATTATTATGTTGGTTATAAGAAATATTCTCAAATAAAATTAAATGAAATTAATGTTGAGCCTGGCCTTTGGAAAATTAGCGTTTAACCGCAATACAGGAGGCCACCAAATATCGCTCATCCAGGAAGTTTCAGATTATTCCTAATGAATGTACGGGTCAACTGGCGACCAGGAGTCTGTTCAGAAACTTCCTGCACTTGAGTCAGAAAAGAGATTATCTACTCACTACTCGGCGTGTAAGAGCTAGCTCGCAGCAGGTCTATTGTTGCGTATGCATGCGTAACAACTAGCAGGCCTAGCCTAGGATACTTGTTATAATGATGTCCATTCGGAAGATCTCGTTCTGCCTTACATTTTGTTTTTTGAAGCAACTTACTATCCTTTTCCAATCGAAAGATAGCCAACTTTATCGTTTTGGTGTCCAGAACTCGTCATACTCCGTTATTGCTTCAGCTAAAGATTAAACCGCGGATATCATTTTAAAGCCCTACAGAGGCCAATTAATCGGTGACATGGTCGTTATCCAATTGTTATCCTCTATAGGCAGTAATTTTAAAACATGAGTTTTTCAAAAACGCGACCAATTTTTTCCGGGGTCTGTGGAGCATTTACTACGAAAGATGGAGGACACCCATTTAGCAGATTCGTCCCCCGATAAATTAGCCCGGGACCATTTTTAGTTGCCCGATTGCTGTTTTCTGCCTAAACTAATCACTAGAAATAATTATAGAGGAAATAATAATTCAGGTAGCGTACACATTTTAACTAATTTCGGACACTTGACGACAGATTTCACAATAAATTAGAGTCCCCAGCTACTCGATAGAGGTATTGAATGATATGACCGATGTCCCTCGACAAAATTCAGTCTCCCTTATTCAGTCTGCGAAAATTCAGTAAAATTGTACTTCTAAACATTTTAGACAACCAAATGTCATTGTATTCGTTAAAAGGAGAAAATATCAATTCGAGTCTAAACATTTTAGACAACCAAATGTCATTGTATTCGTTAAAAGGAGAAAATATCAATTCTAGTATTTGTTCTTAATTTTAAAATCAATCAGCAGCGAGGTTCGTTTGTGTTTATGATAACGCAATCAATGAATTGAAACAGATTGGCAGAAATCTGTAGCAAAGTGTTTAAGCTGCGTTTCCCGTGCCGTCTAAGTTCCCAAGAGCAATTCAGTGTGTATATATAGTATAATTTCAACGGTGACTGTGGTATCGTATAATAACTAGGTTCCTTCCTATTTCGATAAGCACACAAAGACGTTTATTCGCATGCTTACTGGTGAACAACCATGTTACATAAATTATATCACACTTTATACAAGGAGCATTGGACGACAATTAATAAAACGACTGTTGAACGGAAGAAAGCCAATGATTAAAAGGACTTCAGTTTCATAAAAAGGACTTCAAATAACAGGCAAAAACAATACGCATGTAATGTTTCCAGGTTAAACTTTTTCATTGTTTTTGCGCTTGAATGAAACCAACCCAAAAATATTAGTCCATACAAGCGTCAGACACAATCCCTAAACTTGATCACAGCGGGAGCTGCAGCTGATTTAGTAAAGACCAATCTGCTTCCATTTGACAAGAAAGCTGAACGGGTTGAAAATGACTTTACAGATTTTTAAGCTGCCTTCAACTTAGCTTGATTCTTTCTAAGATTAAATTAAAATGTCAAAACCAAAACATCATTTCGATCCACTTATTATTTGTGCGGAATTATCGTTCCACGCAGTTACAAACTAAGGCTTTATGAATAAAAATTCGCAAACAATAAACTAAAAATAAATTTATATTCCTTAGTCCACCTAAAGCAAAATCACAGTGTTATCACAAAAATAAAACAATGAATATTATGTAAATACATAACACGGTGGATAAGTAAGTCATAATGACTTTTCCTCCTTAAGTTTTTATGTGGGTCCCATCTTAATACAAGCTCTCCCTTGTATTAAAATGGTGATTCCTTTTGGAGACATCAGCTTTGAACCATTATTACTCATTCATTACTTGGAGATAGAAAGCCAATTTTATATAAAAATATAGCTTAACATTTTCTCAAATTAATACAATGAAACTAATATTGGTTTTTCAGCAACTGTTTACTGCACTTTAGGAGAGGAGTGTAATTTTCCAGATTATTTCAGACAGAAGTAATTTTTTCGTGCAACATAGGTTAATACATCATTTCATACCTCTACCTTTTTTAATTATTGTGAAATTTCTCTTCGTTGTGGAGAAACTAGCTAAAGTCTCAGTGCAACCCGGGTTTTGCCTATTTTTTCAACTTTGGCAAGCCATTATTTTAGTTAGAAAGCAGCAGTGTGGGCAACAAAAAAGGTGCCTGGTTATTTTTGTGTAGCACACGTGTGCTAAGTGGCAACGCTCTACCTTGCATACTAAATTCTCCAAAATCGTTGGAAAAATTTGGTCTTTTTCGAAAAACTACATTTTTATGATATATAGCAGATTGCTAGATAGTATCTGGATGATGATCATCCCTCCGCTAATTGGCCTCTGTGAGGCCTACAAATCGACGCTCTTTAGTTTAATTTTAGGGTTTGCGTAGCTCAAGAAGTAATGGATTTTGATTTCTGCAAAAATGACAAGTTTTTGACGCCAATCTTAGAAAATTGGCTATACATATCTCACGATACAGAAAAGCTACAAAGTTGCTTAAGAAACCAACAATGTGTAGCTCAGCGAGTCTTTGGAATGAATATACTCAGAACTATATGTAGCTGCTGTCAAACTTTCAGAAATCGGGGAAACCGCCCTGACCAGAAATATGTGCCCAAAAGGAATCATCATCTTAAGTGAAATAGAAATTCCACTAGACCTGTGGAATGTCTAGTAACGAAACCTGTACATTTTGGCGTTCATCCATATATTAACTTTTTCAAAATTTTTTCAGAAGCCAAGCCAGAAACTGGGATCTACATACCTCACCAAATCGCACTGAAGAGACAAAGCGAAAGCGGGTACGAAAATGGTTTGGTGGTGGGCGGTGCTATAAAATAGAGTACACAACTGTTTTGTTGCAACCCTTTGGTTTAAAAATTCTGCTCAATACGCATGGTTCCCGTATTATGACAAAGAATGATGCAACACAGTAAAACATTGAGAGGATAATAACAAAACTGCCAAAAACAATAACAGCAGCAACAATTGCAAACACAACAACGCAACAATAAAAAGAAAGCAAACAGAGCAAAGTCAATGATTCAGTGGAACAGAATTTTTACAGAAGAACAAGAATTGAGATAAAAAGTAAGGAATAAAATTCCTAAATGCACAAATTCCACCAAATTACGCACGTAAGTAAACGTAGACAAAATTATTAAAAAAGCAAAAATATAACGATATTGTCGTCCAATTACAGTAAAGTCGATTCAAAACGGTATATACAAAATATAAAATCGAATGGGGTAGGGATAAGGGAATAATTTGATTGTATACAGTAACTGACGAAATCACAGAATCGTACAGCATTTACAGTAACGTCGTGTTGGCCGATCGGAGACTGGAGGCGGAGTATTCGGGGCAAAATAGGCATGTACAATCACATGGGGCAAATAGTTCTATAAACAAAAAATAGCAGAGAATTTGAGTAGGATAGAGTACACCTTCTAAAACCAAACAATTCTCAAACGGATATCTTCTTGAGGAACAGTGGACGCTAAACAGTGCTAAGGGCCTTTTCGCGCATGGGTTAACGAGTTAAATTTAACTCGCCGAGTTAAACAGAGTTAAAATTTTTAACCCTTCGGTCATTCGCGAAAAGAGTTAAAATTAACTCATTTAACTCTACTCTTTTCGCGAATGACACGCAGAGTTAAAAAGCTGCAGAGTTAAATTTAACTCTACCCTTTTCCTGGATGGGTTAAATTTAACTTTTTTAACTCGTTCAAGGCCATTTTACATTGAATTTTAACCCGTGTCTCAGCACGCGGGTTAAAAAAGTTAAAATCTACCATGCGTTACATTATTATTGACGCTCGTAATAAAGCTTTGAATATAGTAAGATAATTCAACCAATAAAACTGGAACACATAATTTCATTGGGTAGTTCATAATGATTCAAAATTACTTACTCTTTAGCCAATATTCTGCTGAATTTTTAAAGTATTAAACTATAAAATATTTTTGCCGGTTATTTGACACCACTTTATGAATGCAAATTTGAAGTAGCTGGCAACGTGAAAAGCCGAATCAACGGAACACTACAACCAACTGAAAGCTGAATTCTCCAAAACGTAGATTGACTAAAAGGCTAATTTGGCTAAAAATTGAAAATTACTACATATATATTAATTTTACATATACATACTACTGTATAATGTATACTACTGTATATACACTACTGTATAATGTTTAGAAAATTTGAACCTTCATTTCAAATCAAATTTGAAATCTTTACTGAATTTTAATAAACAAAGATTTTCTAATTGATTTGCTGAACCTGCATATTTTAGTATTTATTTGGTAAAGTTTAGTTGAAATTGGCCAAAATTATCAATGTTTTTAGGAAGACCAAAAGAAACTGATTTTGCTGAAAATATGTACAGAAGGTATTTGGGCTCTGTGTGGTCTCAGCAAACAAACATGACACCTGTTTTTCAGTTCAACTATTTGTTAGTATTTGTTGTAGTTGCTGTGCTTATTCTAGAGATTTTTCTTGGGGGGGGGCTCCTTGGGGGGGCCCAAAAGTCCGAGGGGCAAGGAATTTGGAGGGGGCGAAAAGTTTTCGAAAACTATGCTAAAAATAGCGCTATTTTTCTGGCATATACTATAAAAGTTGATTTTTATAGCAAAAATAAGCGGATTTAGTGTTGCAAAGGGCTAAAATTGAGTAAAAATCTCCGACAAAGCCGGAAAATGATTGAAAATTTGGCCTTCTGAGCGATTTTTTCAGGGCCAAAATTTGGTACCAAAAGGGGCGCCCACTTTTTTGGGGGGGGGGCGATTCTTTGGAGGGAACGATTTTTGGAGGGAAAGGGTGTTTATGCCCCCCCCACTAGAATAAGCCCAGTAGTTGTGGGCTAAAGTTGTAAACTAGCAATGTGAACATCTAAGATCTGGATTTTCCAATTTTCAATTCATTCTTAGCGAACTTTCTGTATATACAACTTTTCAGGAAAATCACTGAAAAACTTTGGTTGGTTTCTTTTGGACTGTAGTTTTGCCCTTGTTGTTAACCTCTTTTAAAACTCTCACGTTTTAAAATTTAGCTTTCAAATATTTCAAATTGGCCAATAATTTGTTGAAATGTAATGCAAAAGTTTGTTTTAGCAAAATCGAAAAACTGCAAGTTAAACAGACGGATTCGTCCACTTTATTAATACTTAATATTTTTAACGAAATTAGTTTATCTTCTTTTCTTGCCTTATTAGTTATTTTATTTAAATTTTCAAACGTTGTAAGATTTCTTTTTAAAAAAATCTCAAATGGTGTTGATAACTTGGACATTGCAAAAGGAAATTTGTTTTAACTCCTTTCACACATGCAGAGATTTAATTTTAATTCTCCCAGTTTTAACTCTTTTAACTCTTTTCGCGAATGCATAGTTAAATCTAACTCTGCCAATTTTAACTCTTTTAACTCTTTGAGTATTAACCCTGCAGAGTTAAAAGATTTAAAAACAGGCAGAGTTAAATTTAACTCTGCGCATTCGTGAAAAGGTTAAAAGAGTCCATTTTAACCCTACTCTACTCTACTCTACCCTACCCATTCGCGAAAAGGCCCTAAGCCGAACTGTGTATAGCAGGGATGGGCACCGGAAAATCTACCGGAAAAACGGTTTTTCCGATTTTTTCCCGAGTCTTCGGAAGAAACTTGCGAGCTTTTTCCGATAACCTGGAAAATTTTTGAAAAATCAGTAGTAAAATTGGAAATTCTTGGAAAAGTTTCAAATTTTTCTTTAAAAATTATGAAAATTCATTAAAATGGTCTGTATTCATGGTTTATCGTATAAAAATATGTTTAAAAGCTTAAATTCATTAAAATTCGCTCCAGCGTTTGATTATATCGGTAAAAACGGAACATATTGGACCAAAAGCCAGAAAACTCTTTTTTCCGCAATAAATATTTCTGGAAAACCCAACCCTGTTGTATGGATAATGGAAACCAACCGAAAATTTTCGTTTGAGATCAGCAGTTATTGGTTCTGTACATTCTATTAAAATTCTAACAATTAGATGCAGCTACTACTTCAAAAACAAAAACGTCTACGCTTACAAGACACAGGATGGACAACAAAAGGTAGAGTATGCTCCCAAATATACTGAGGTATAGTATACCTTAAATCGTCGAATTCCGGCTCGGGTAATCCACTGACAATCATAAAGGTCAATTCGTTCCAGGGTTCTGCAATCTTTCAGATGTTCCAGAGATACATCGGTGAGTGAAGGGCAATTGTCCAGGGCCAGTTCTCTCAGGCGATCATGCAGACAGAGACCTGAGGCCAGCTGCTTTATCCCTTCGTCTGTGATCTGTTCACAATGGGATAGGCTCTACAGAATCAGAATCAAATAGTAATAAATAAACAAATAAACCCTTTAGACGGATCTATGCCGATTAATCGGTAGCTCGACAAACAGCTCTCAGCAAATTAAAGCAAACAGTGATGAAGGAAAGACGATTAAAAGAATTCTTAGAAAAATAAAAAAGAAAACATTGTAACCTTGACCTGCAAACAAAGCTTTATCGCTGCTTACTAAATTCACAAGATTAGGACAACCCGCTGCCAAATGAGAAAGGGTAAGATCCGTAATTTGATTGCATTCTTCTAAGTCCATGCGTTCAAGGTCATGGCAATTCTAGAAAAAAACTAGTGGGCGAAATTACTCAAAAACTTTTAATTTCAAAGAATTTAAAGTTTAGTTTATCAGATAATTGCATGAGAATGATAGCTGCTATAATATTCATTACTACAATAGGCTACCAACAGCATAGTACGTACGTAATACTGGGCTTATTATACTGGGGGGGGGCATAAACACCTTCCCCTCCTCCAAAAATCGGCACCCCCAAGAAAAATTGGTGCCCTTTTTGGTACCAACTTTTGCCCTGAAAAACATCGCTCAGAAGGCAAAATTTTCGAAAATTTTCCGGCTTCACCGGAGAATTTTTAGTCAATTTTTGCCTATTTATGCACTAAATTCGCTTGTTTTTAGCGATTACTGTAAAAACTGTGCAATTTTTAGAATGTTTTTAGAAAATTCTTTATAAATTTTCAGCTTTTGAAAAATTTTCAGGCCCCCAAAAATGACTCGCCCCCGAGAGCTCCCCAAGAAAAATCCCCTAAAATAAGACCAGTCGTACGTATATTACTTGATTACAACGAAGTTTACTACATATTTCTGCTGTATCCTAGTTGGTTCTTGCACACAGTTTCGGTCCCACAAGACAAACTCACTTTGGCCAGAAAGCTGAATCCAAGATCAGTCAGCTGTGCACAACCACTCACTTCCAAGTCTCTGAATGAAATAAATTATTATTGCTTCAAAGTTTTAATTTATTTGCAAGATGCTACAAAGCACCAAACGTTGCTAATAAAACGATCAGAGATAACCGAACCTTTCGCTCTATGCAGTGTGCGGAAGCCTACGACAAGGAAAAAGTGATTGCTTAAAGGTGTAAACAGCATAAAAGATTCTACAAGGTACTGATAAGCAGTGGACGTTGAAATAGTACAGGCTAAACAAACTATTTTTGGATGCTTTATTAGTCACATTTACTAGGCCCTTCTCCTTCAATATTAACAACGTAACTTGTTAACTTAGGCAGTGTGCGGCTTGTCACACTCACGGTCTTTTGAATCAAGCCTACTATAGCTGAGTTCAACCCTTCAGTTAACCCTTCTAACTCGCTCTACACAAGCTAGACGTTCCCCCTCTAATTCTTTCATGAAAAGGATCCAGATATTTAAACTCCGTTTAATACTTTTCTGAAAAGGCCTTCCTAGTTATCATGTACTCTTGGATTCAGAATAAACCGCATTTTATGAACCACTCGGCCAGAGCGGAATTTCACAACTGAATGGCTGAACAGTGAGTAATAAAAAAAATTAATGCACTGTCTATTATCACGAATCGCTACAAAAATAACCGTCTTGGCTTTTTCTACAGGAGGGGTAGGCGAGGGCAGAGGACACATGGAAAAATCGGTTCTCCCTTCCAGAATGGCCCCTCTTTCCCAAGAATACCCTCCTTTCCCTTAAAACGTAAGTGTCCTTTAAAATTTGAAGATTTTTAAAAACTCTTTTTCGAATTGTTAACCCTAGCTGTTTATAGCTCCGGATTATTTAATTTTTAGCTGTAGCGTCAGCCGAAAAATAAACTTGCTTCAAAACAATTGCACACAACTCAGAAAACTCCTGCTCCCTCCAAGACGTTACCCTCCAGACATTTTGGCCGAGGAAAAAGCCAGCTGTCTGTCTGTAGCTTGCAACTAACTTGAGCATCTGACATCCATGAGAAATGGATTTAAGGGATCTATCGGTTACATTCACACAGAGGGAGAGACAAAGGTATTCCAACAAACTACAGCCATCAGTCAGCATCTGGATACCGGCGTCAGTGATCTGCTACAAGCAAAGAAAACAAAAAGTAAAACAGATGTGTCGATTCCAAACATTCTAATTATATATACAATGTCCACACGGTGTGCAAATAAAATCTCATTGTTAGACGAAACCAAGTAACAAAGCCTATCTACAAATAAATGAGATTTCTTTACAATACCAGAGAGAAAAATATTGCTTACTGCACATTTGTACAAATTGAGTACTCTAAGTCGATGGCAATGTTCTGACAAAGCTTTTAAAGCCGCATCTGTGAGCTGAAAACAAAAATTTCTAAGCATTGAATTACAGAACTCTTTTCTTAAAATTGTTTTGATCCTTCGGCGAATGCATTTATCTTCGTTAAAAATAGTTACGATTTGCAAGGCCGCAGTCAGGAGGGGGGAGGTTTAAGGGGTATAACCAGGGTTTTTTTGCGTCCAGAAGTGCGTCTGGACGCAAAGTTTCTTATCTGGACGCAATGAAATTTTAACGGGACGCAAGCTAGACGCAACATTATTTCGGGAGAAAATTCACTTTTGTAGGGGTGAAAACTTTAAATGTTTCAAGTAACAATTTACCCGTATTTTCCAAAAGTTTTCTCGAGTTTCGGGGGGCTCCGCCCCAGACCCCCTAGTGTTTTCCACTATGGCATCGAATGCCAATGTGCTTTGTCATGTGTCAGTACTTGTTGAGTTGTTATATATATTCACTTGTATTCATCCTATAACAGATCAAACCCAAGAATTAATAAAATTTGTAGCCGCTACCGAATATCCAAATTTTTGGGATCATCTAACGTTTCTCAGAATAGTTCTTTTAAAAAAACATTTTCGCAAGAATACACAAGCGGTAATGTCATAAAATACAAACTACATTTTGTCCCAAACTTTCAACTGCAAGCTTTTCACGACACATTTTGCTAAAACAAACTCTTGCATTAGATCAACAATTTAGCCATAATCCATTGAAATCCTCCTGAATGCTAATTTACTTAAAACGTGAGAGTTTTACACAGATGTTATCCCTTAACAAGTGGTACATGCAGAACCACCTGTTTATTCATGTGAGTTTATTCAAAATTTAAGAATTTACAGATGAAGTTCACACAATTGAATTGTAAAAATTGGAAAATCCAGATCTTAATCTTAAAGTTTAGAACATTTTTACCTTACTGGGCTTATTCTACTGGGGTGAGCGGGGGCCCCCATAAACACCCATTCTCCCCAAAAATCGTCCCCCCCCCCACAAAGAATCGCCCCCCCCCCCCCCCAAAAAAGTGGGTGCCCCTTTTGGTACCAAATTTGGCCCTGGAAAAATCGCTCAGAAGGCCAAATTTTCAAAAATTTTCCGGCTTTGTCGGAAGATTTTTAGTCAGTTTTTGCCCATTGCAGCACTAAATCCGCTTATTTTTGCTATAAAATCAACTTTTATAGTATATGCCAGAAAAATAGCGCTACGTTTTTAGAATAGTTTTCGAAAATTTTCGCCCCACAAAAAGTTACTCGCCCCCGACTTTGGAACCCCCCAAGCCCCCCCCCCCCCAAGAAAAAATCCTAGAATAAGCCCAGCCTTCTGGGGGTTAATCTCGAAATTAAATTTCAAGAATTTTGGATATTCACAATTTACACAAAATGCGTAGCATTAGATGTTTTGGTTAGATGTAACAGATGCCAAATTAATCTTTTTAAACGTTCTCATTAAACGGATAAATCCGTAATAGCAAAAAATTCTCCAACATGGGGGCTCCGCCCGTTTTCCCGATACTTCTTTGCAATAATCTTTTAGAGGATCAGTAGCTATTAGTTTTCGAAACAAAATTTGTTTCATTACATCTGCCTTTCTTCTCAATAAGATTAATTTACTATTTCATTAATTTTTAATATTAATTAGTTTACCAATAAACATCGGAATGTACTGTACCACTAGGATCGAAAATTAGTCACAATGTAGGGTTAAGATTTGCATCTTAGGTTAAAAGAAGATTTCGTAGATACCAATTAATTTTTTAAACATTTCCGTTACGGATTTTTTCTGTAATTGCAAAAAAATCTTCAACTGCAGAAGCTCCGCCCCAGACCCCAAATCGTGTATGTTAGACGCATCTATATACATCGTGCAGTACTGCCGTTGCTGTTCAACAGGATCGACTTTTCCTAATTGTCTCATCCGATTAATTAACGTTAACCCAAAAAGAAATTAAGAAAAATTGGTATAAATACAACAATTTTTGCACAAGAAACCCGCTATAACAATAATTTTTTCTGGACGCAAAATTTCTTAGCGGGACTTAACTAAATTTTAGCGGGACACAAGGTTGACGCAAATCCGAAAACCAAAAAAACCACACAAGGTATAACCCCTCCTTTGGGATGACAAAATGGAAAATGTCTGCTATTTATAACATCTATTTTTAAAACACTTTCGCGCAATCGGCACGATAACTTGCTTGCAAGAAATAAACATCAATGTACCATTTTGTGCAAAAATTCTTCAACTTCTGGGGGGGGCTCCGCCCCAGACCCCGTCGTATTTTACCTTGGAAACCCCTCTAAATCTTGGGTGCAGGCCTGACGATTTGATATGAATACGCGACAAAGAGGGTATCATTATTAAATACAAAAGCACAAAAGTAACATAAAAAGCTTAGTATCAGTGTACCTCTTTGCATCCTTTGCAAATCCAAGGGTTCTTGGGTTAACGCAACCCTTGGCTAAAGAATCTATTCCAGCATCGGTTACTCGATCACACCAGGCTATGTTTAACCATTCCAAATACGGACATCCTTCACTAAAATATTTTTAAAGGCAAATCCACTCATGGCGGAAAAGAAAATCAATGGACATTGGCAAAAAGCACAAAGTATACTAAAATCCGATCTATAAACACTGAACAGCTAACTGCAAATGTTACAACTAAACTTATACATGAGTTAATGAGGCATTAGTTAAACTTGAATAATTAGTCGAAAAGGAAAAATAGTTGGAAAAACGCGTAGCCAGTTCTGCCACACAGCAGTCATCACATGCTGCGTATGTAGTTCATTTCAAAATGTTCATACTCATGATCAGAACCGGTTTCAAACCCCAAATCAACATAGGCCGTATAAAATAGCAACATTTCTTTCAGATCTGAGCAGTGTTTTCCCTACATCTATACAGGTAGTTTTAACTCTTCGGTTAAGGAAGTACCCACATATGTGGTGGTAATAAGTACTCGCGTGTCCTGAAGAGACACAATCTCCGGCGCTAATATAAGCATACCGAAGATTTCCGGCTATATTTAGCATTTTCAAAAGTGTATTTTCTAAATGTGAGAACTGAAATTTTACAAGATTCCACACAAAAATTATATAATTATTCTTTGATACGAAGCACTTTTCCAATTTAAAGGCGCCGGCACCTAATTAAAGACAGGAAGAAAGCTGCACACCACCAAGTACACTTTCAAAGGATATGCATATAAGCATCGTGCCGTTGATACCAACATGCCTGAGATTTACTATGGGACTCGTGTTCGGGGGCATCGTGAAATTTGCCATACCGATGGCTCCGAAGGCTCTGACTACTTTGCGGTGTCTCATGAATGTAACGCACAGTTCTCTATACTTCTATTGTACCAGTGGTAACAAGGGAGTGCGTCAACTGTGGTGGAGGTATTGGGATTTTAAGATAAGTTTCTTCAACTTCAGGAGCTGTGAAGGCTAAGACTGCATGGCCTTTTCCTGCTATTAGCAATTTTTGAACAACTCGCTCAAATCATATACCTCAAAGCTAGAAGCGAATCGTCCGTTGTTTTAGAACAACATTCAAAGTTCAGATATAGGAGCCGCTTACAATGCATCAAACAAGCTTCGAAAGTACTGAAGCAAGCAATTCAAAACATTTATGCAAAGTAAATGAAGCGATTCCTTTTTAGGCGAATAAATTAACCCATTTATGCTACAAACGAATATAACGACATCTAACCGTCAGTGGTAGATTTTTTTATTTAAAACCAGATAATACAGCTGAAAGACTTTACGAAATCCGACAGCCGTCTGCACTTCCGCAAATCCAAACGCTCTATACAGTTGCATCTTTTCGGCAAATATTCTATAATTGAAAACGAGGAAATTATATACAGAAAAAATTGAGCCATATTTGCAAATTAAATTTGCAATTATTAAAACTTACACACTATTAAATTACATAGCGATATGCTGCTAAGATTTTGATGTAAGATCTGACGATCCGATCAGATCCGAGCTAAATAAATGTTTACTGACAACTGCAGTCTGTTGCAAAAATTCATAACGAGACCGTATTAAATAAAGCAATACACACAAGCTACTTTGGAATCATTATGTATATAATTGCAGTAGCCGCTTCAATCACACAAAAAGTTCCAGCAACTAGTTGAAGCAACAACCAATAAATGCAAGAAAATTCTATTCCACAGTAACACTAATTTGAAGCTAATTTGATAAAAGTATATTTCTAGTTGGCAAAGTACATTCACATAGCATAATACTCGTGAGCCTACCTAATACTGCTCGTTGCTGATAATTTTCTTATTCGGTAAGACTAGCACAAAGCATTATCCTGGACATTTTCGCATCCCAATAGGCTGAGCTCTTTCAAAAATCCACCACAACGTTTCGCAAGGCTTTCAATTACAGGTTTCTAAACAACCGAATATACAATATATTGACTCCCAACATCTGAAATAAAATATTGTTATCAATAGGGATGCACCGGGGCCTGGCTGCTATTAGTCAGGCCCCCGGTACCGACCGAGACCAAAAAATTAGCAAAATTTTGTAATTTTTTGACCAAAATTTTGAATTTTCGAAAGTCAAAAAGTGTTACAAATCGTTTGTTTTCCAGCCGCTATGAATGAAAACAACGATTGTAACGTTTGTTTGTATATCAAAAATTATTGCAAAATAATGTCAATTTTAAAGAACATTTTTTGAAAATTTTCATTGGACTCCCAATTTCAGGCCCCCGGCCGGGCACGATGAGAAGGTCCCGGCCCCGGCCCCGGTAGTGGCGTGCGCTACATCTAGTATAAGGAAGAATATGCAAAGTAGAACTCGCTAAAGTGCTAGCCATCGTACATCTATAGTTGTGGACAGCTGAATCACGACGTGCCCTCAATATAGCCGCTATAAGTTGGTAGAGCCCGGACCAACAACAACCCTTAGTTCTATACCGGAAAACACTATACTTTAACAAGACTAGAGGTTTTGGGGGTATATTATGGGAAGCACTCAGAAATTAAAGGTTTGGGTTAGTAAAATCAAAAGCAGGGAACAGGAACGAACCAAAGTTGAACCAGATGAACCAGGAGAGAGGGAAGTTTGGAACCACCTCCGTGGGAAATCCGATGGACATTGACCGTATCCGGCGGAGATCCCACAGGTGCTCCCTGGCATCCGTCTGGTCAATGCCGCAAATGAGTTCCACTCCCCTGGGGTCACAGTATTAATTTGACCCGTCGGACCAACACGGAAGCATAGAAATCACATTTGCCAAATATGCTACCGAGCTGTTGCATTCAATCCATTCCATTTACTCCTTGGATGTCATGGATCATCAATATGCGAAGACGTGTGCTGGAATGCTGCTTACTCAGAAATGCCCTCATCTAGCACTCTGTATTAAATTTTGCCATAAAATAACTTAGAAACAGTAAATGTGTAGCTAATTTGTGATTTTACAACATTTTCTAGAGTTAGTCCGGCCCGTTTCGGCCCGCAGTTAAAAAATTTCTCAGCCCGGCCCGGTCCGGCCCGCTAACCAATGGATGTCAGACCGGAGTCGGGCCTGACATTGCCGAACCCAGCCAAAAATGCTCATCTGGATTTCCCCTACCAAAACTTCTTACTCAAGCCTATCTAATTTCGAAATACAACGCTCATTTGAAAAATTCCAACTTATTGAAAATTTTCCAAAATACTGCCATAAATAGGAGTGAATACAGGAGGGGTGCGAAAAGACGGAATTGTAAACTGGTTTTGTTGAAACTAACTTCTCCAATGTCAGCTACACTCGTGCAATTGCTTCGCTCAGGAGTAGCAACGTATATGCAGGATC
>JASAND010008579.1:0-16685 GCA_030248195.1 Trissonchulus latispiculum
CGGTCTCCGCGTACGCTACGTCAGGGCGTGGTAACGGTGTTAGTACGTAGGTTAAACTACTAGCCCCGCTACACGGGAAGAAGTTTCTTTTGAAACCTGGTCGCTTTTCTTTTGCTTTCCCACATGTCGAGAAATTCATATTCAAAAGTTGTTTGTTGTTTTCTTGTTATCGCATGTCCAAGTCGAACAGTTGAAATGAGACAGTTGTACTCTTCCTATAGTTGTATCAAGCACTTTCTAAACTTTAAAATGATATAAAAATTATAGTTGAACTCCAAGGATTGAGTAAATGATATTACCACAACAATACTTGATATTATCTGTTATATAACCATTATCTGTTATATATTATAATTTCGGCCGGGCGGGAACAACACTACACAACAGTTCAATTCTATTTCTTAGTTGCGTTTATGGCATGTACGGAACGCGTACGATGCGTGCCGAAAGGGGAATTCCAGAATAAATCTCACTGGCAATTTTTCAACTAGTCAACAACTTGTTGAACACAGACAGTAGAAGTCATCCCAAAGTTTATCCCGTGCTAGTTTGGTAGATTACAATTTCTGTCATTTCTGTTTCCATATCCAGCAGCAGAACGGAACCGTAAACCTTTTAGGCTGTATCATATATAAATTCACCGAAATTCAGAATGACAATAGAAAGCTAAAGCTAGGCAATTGTCTTATTTTCGACGTCAAATGGGGACGGTGGTAATTGCAATGAGTCTGTGACCTCGCTGAGTTCATCTGGACCTTCAGTCGAATTCCATTTAGAGCTTGCAAAAATCTGTCGAAGCTGGGTTGCCCTCAACTTCCAAACCAACTCAATCCACACGAAAATACTTCCAATTAAGATTCCAACAACAATTGTCCAAATGCAGTCAATCATTTGAGCAACTGTCAAAGTCTTTCTGGACGGTTCAATTCGAATTTGCTTTTCCGCCATCAGAAGATATCGTTCTATCAATCTTCCATAAAATTCATCCACAGAACCGACTGCAAAGGCTCTGTGAATTTCGCTTACAAACGGCGATTTCTTACTGTAGGAAACGGATCTTGCAGGACCGAACGTATGCGGAATTAATTTCATTGTCAAATCAGGATACCTGGCTACTAACAGTCGGGCTTGAGATCGTTCGTAGACCAGCAGGGGCCACTTGAACTGCCTACTTTTATTCCTAAGTTTAGAAACAGCAGTGGCATAACTGTCTGTCGTTGATACAAAGGTTGGCTTATTAACATTTTCGGCTCTATTGAATTTTGCCAGCAAAGATGTGTTCATCCTAGGATTCAGTTTGGGAGTGAGTTTAAATTCATTTAAGTAGTAAGCCAGCGAGACTAGGTGACACTCATTTCTGTATAATTTTTCTGCAAGATCATCCATGTCTTGAAATGGTTCTACTTCTTTTACTGTAGACGTAGACAGACCGATGCTTAACAGATTACTGTATATTCCAAGCAAAATAATTAAGGCAAACATCCAGGCTGTTCTGACGATTCGAGAGCTTTTGGTCTCTAGTCTGTTCGCACCATAAATCAGCGATGACTTAAAGCGACATTTGCTGTAAAGCAAAATTAGTGCATAAGAGATTACAGTAAACAAAAGCTGAGCAGCCCAAACCTTCCAGTCGAATATTGAAATCAGCAATCCACTACTTAAGGGTTCCATGGTAACCTTATGATAAACAAAGGTCAACTGGTCACCAGAAATAGGATTAGGTTTGCCAAATTGTCTCCATTTTATGTCAGTCAGTCTTGTCTGTATGCTGGTGACATCGACAGAACCGTTACTCAACAGTTCTCTGACTTCTTTCCTGGTCCGACAATTTAGCCAGTTGATGCGAAATCCGGCCGCGCGCAGGACATAGTAAACCAAAGCGGCGTCGACGCCAGGATTTAGACAGGCGTCCGGGAATTTATGGAAGCATACAGTATGATAGGGCTCAAATACGGTTCCAGCAACGGTTAATACAGGTTTATCCATTGCTGTAAATATACTATTGCACAATTGAAAAAAGCACCAAGAAACTAGGTAATGTGATGGACGGCAACAAACATTGACTAGATTGTCTTAACTAGAGCTCCAGTGTTTGTTGTCATTCAATCACGATTTTAAAAACTCATCGTGACATCATAGAACATTGGAACTGAATATTTGAAAGATCATACGCTACTTCACCGCCATCAATTTAACCGATTGTTTGAAAGCTTGAGAACTTATGTTTGAATTATAAGTGTCGTATTTCAGAAGACAGCAATGAAATCCAATCAGTTTCGACCTGAGTTGAAAAGATTTAGCAAAGTGTATCTTAGGTTCATTCCATCACAATTACTCCTGTCGTTAATAACACTTGATGTAAACAACAGTTGTTATTGTTGCTGCTGCTACTACGGCCGCTGTTAGTGTCTGAGAACATTCCCAGTCCTGGTAGTCAGTCAGGCACTCAGGCCCCGGTGGTAGAGGCCTGCATTACGGCCCGCGGCCCGGCCGGCCCGGCCCGGCCCGGCCCGCGGGCCGGGCCGGGCGGGCCGACGACCAAAGTTCACGGGCCGGGCCGGCCCGCGGCCCGAAACGCCCGGGCCGGGCCGGGCCGCGGGCCGACAGTCCGGCCCGCCATCAGTTTTTTGAAAGATTTAACTATAAAATAGTAATTCATAATTTAGCTTAAAATGTTTTGTGTTTCCGCAATATGTTTCGTTCAAACTAACACTGATTTCCTGCAGTAACGTTAGCATTTTATTTTCATAAATAATACATGTATTTATCGTCACATCATTAATGTCAAATCCTCAATTCGCCTAAGTAATTTTAGCGTTTACAATATTAGAATATGAAACTTTGGAATAGGGCAATATATGGTATTAGTAGCAGTGTAAGTATTTTATTTTGGTTTTGATGTATTTGCTGTCTTTTTTAAGAAAACGATGCATTTACTTAGAAAAAAGCAGTTTTAAAAAATCAAAGTTTTGAGTTTGTGGAGCAAAGATTTACTACTTCTTTAGAAATGAAAGTTTACTCCTTCTGCACAGTTGCATCTTTTTAAAGTCCTCTACTTCTAATTAGTTTATTTCTCAACTAATTCTTATAAAAATGCGCACTTCACAAAATTTCATCTGGTTTAATAAAGTACAATATTTAAATGTTGCCACTGTAACCTTTTAGGGAATTTTCAGTTTTTTGTTTTTCTAGTGTGAAATATTCGTTAGAAGTAATGTTAAATTTGTAAATTATCTTAGGAATGATGATACTGAATTCAAATCTTAGCTACTTTGGTAGCTTTCAAAATGGAGTCACTTTATGAGAAGTTGGGGTTAGTCAGTGTGTGTCTTGGTTGGGTGTTAGCAAAGTTGGTTGGGCGAGTAGCTTTCCATTATTACTACGGCAGCTGAGACTTTGTATCATTGTGGTACAGTTTGGTAGTTGGGTTCTGAATATTTGTTGAGGTTAATTTTTGTGTATTTTCATGAAAGAATGTTGTTTTATAATTTGATGTAAATTCCGAGATTAAAGTATCGTGTTAATTCTGCTATTTTTATTAGGATTTTATTAGATAGGCACGAGGAGGAGCGGTAGGCATACACTACCGATTGTGAACCTGCATAGTCATTAGGCGAGTCTCTTTATTAGTCATGAAATACAGGCATAGGCAATAAATTCCTTTCTACACTAGCGTTCCAGCCTTATATACAAAGTGTCAACATGAGGCAGTATTATCTTTTGGTTTCATTTGTAGAACGATAAAAATTATTTTGTCCTTAAAACTGCATTTAAAAACCATTAAAACTCGAACAAGCAAGATTTTATGCAAAAGGTTCAGTTTTTGGTCGGACATTTAAGCAATTGTAAACCTGCTGCGCAGCTAATTATTTTATAAGGAGCTCTTACTTGCTTACTACAGAAAATATACGTGCAAAACATTGTCTGAACATTTTTCCTAACGTTGAGGAATTCACTTTTATTTCGCAGATAAAGTTCAAACAAGGCAGGATTAGATACATGTTAGCATTTGTTTCTGTAAATTCCATGTATATATTTGAGAAATCGCTGGTGACCTGTTAAGATCAAGAAGTTTTACTGTAACTATGAGTCACCCTTCAAAGCAGAGAATAGAAATTTCCGAATCCATTAATACACGAGCAAACGCGTATACGCAATATCCACATGAATCGGAACAAGAAGTTCTTTGGAATTAAAGAAAAGATTGCACACACAAATCATGCAATCCCTATCTTAAACCATTGTTTACACGCAATTACGGTGAGGAGTATCTTTATCAAGCAAAATGTGTGTGAGTCCCGGGGGCCGAGCAAATTTAAGAGACCTGCTGCGCTGAGGCGCAGCAGGAAAAATCAGTTTTTAGAAAACACACTTTTCCTAGAAAAAGCACCGAAAACCAGAGATTCTGTTTTTAATAACCAAGCTAACAAAATTATTTACGTAATTTTGCATTTTGCGACAAATGAAAAAATTTCGTGGCACAGGCGGGCCGAAAATTTTGACGGGCCGGGCCGGGCCGGGCCGAAGCATCTGACGGGCCGGGCCGGGCCGGGCCAAAGCAGTTGACGGGCCGGGCCGGGCGGGCCGAGAAAAATTTTTCACGGGCCGGGCCGGGCCGGGCCGCAAAAATTCGGCCCGTGCAGGCCTCTACCCGGTGGTCGGTCAGCGGTCAGGCCTTATATAGTCCAAAAATTTGGTAAAATATATTTGGGGAATTTTGAAAATCACAAATAGGCTAAATTGTTTCAAATCGGTAGTTTCCTTTTTTAGCTTGTATTTGATGAAAACAACAATAGTAATCTTGTCTAAAAAATAAACAGAAATACCTACCGTTCACATCGTAACTAACTTGTACTTGCAATAACAATACGTAGAACGTAGATATCCCAATCTTACGCCGCTCTAACCTAACCAAATGCTTGCTGTTCCAAAGACTACACAATAAGAAAGAATGTGCCACTAGTCACACAGCCGGTTGCACCAAATATGATTAACTTCTAACTAAAGTGTTATTAGCTAGTCTTAATCTTATTTTAATCAGATTCTCCGTTGCACCAAGCTAGTTAGATTTTAAAATCTAATTAGCTCTAAACCAACCAGTATTTTTCCCAGATGAGCTCTAGCGAATCAGGTACAACAAGCATATGTCACATGATGACTTTAGTTAGATTTTAGTTAGATTTTAATAAGATGTTAGTCAGAAGTTAGTCAAATGTTAATCTTACCCCTGACTAGAATTAAAATCTAACTAACTTTCCATTTGGTGCAACGGAAAATGGCCTTAATCAGAACTTAATTACAAATTAGTCTAATTAGATGTTAGTCACATTTGGTGCAACCGGCCGACAGTCTATGTTATCAGAGCAAAAACTGCTCTGTACGCCAACGGCTGACCCACCTCCGCAAATTAGAACCATCACTTCAAAGAAATTTGAGCGCTATGCTTGTGTTCTAAACCTCGAAGCAGGCACTAATCCGCGCACGCACACCTTGTGTTTCAAACTTTGACACACAATCATATGAACGAGTGAGGGTATATACACCCGTTTCGACCAGAGGTACTGATTTGCGGGGTGGAGGTCAGCCGTTAGCGAACAGAGTATAATTTTTGCTCTGATAACATAGACTGTGACTAGTGGCACACTCTTATATCAATAGTCCATAATTCCCTTATATTATGGAAGAAGAGTAAGCCACTAGAGGGTTTCTCTTCCGTAACGGTGCTCCGCCCACAATACGCGAATGTTCCCCCGTTTGGGGGGGGGTCGACGAAATCGACAGCGCATACCCCCCCTACGTTTGGGGGGGGGGGGGGGGGAGAGCAGAGGGTTACGGTAGTTTTTGTTCTATTCGAAAATGGGTCCCCGTTTGGGGGGGGGGTTGCCAACAGCCAATCAGAACGAGCCCAACTTAGCCTGCTTGAGCGACCCCCCCCAAACGGGGACCTCTTTCAGCGACCCCCCCTCCTCAAACGGGGACCCCTTTTGCATACCCCCCCACCAAACTGGGACCACTATCGGCTACCCCCCCCCCTCCACCAAACGGGGGGGGGGTATGCTTGTCGACCCCCCCAAACGGTGGAACATTCGAGTATTCTAGGCGGAGCACCGTTACGCAATGCCAAGAAAAGAAACCCTCTAGTGGCTTACTCTTCTTCTATAATATAAGGGAAATTATTATGGACTCCTGCTTATATTATGTACTCTTGCTGTTCCGAAATACGCAAGCCTAGCTTGCTTATTATTAGACTTTACCAAAAAGCAGTAGTTTTAGTTCGCTTCACTTCTCACAGCCCCAGCTTAAACATCTTGGTACAGACAGATGAACGCGAAACTCAAAGGCAAACGCAGGCCAATATAGTTTATCATACGACCGGTACAGCTTCGTAGACTCAATGTAAGACGGAACACCTGGACGACAGGAATGTAAGACACAATACCCGGAAGATTGTAAAACTGGAATAATCAACCAATACCTAATTATTTTCACTCGTTACCTTCTCTTTCACATTTACTACTTAACTGAATTATTTTCTAAAAAGTACAGCAAAATGACATTTTATTACGAGCACACATAAAGACAATCAATAATAAAAATATAGACTGAGCAGATTCTATTGTTAACGTTTTGTGCCCAATAAACCGGACTTGGAAGCCGCCAACGCAGCTTCATTTTGCTGAACCTGGAATTCTTGAAATCGAAGGGATATTCGCTGAGTCATTTTCAAGTATTTATCCATGCAGTTCGTTGCACACTGAGTCTAAAATTTATCCAAAGTATACACAAGATATACGTAGAAGGAAAGGAAAAGAAAGGCATAAAATCAAATCAGGTCACTTTTTCCATGGAACCGAAAGTATATATACATGATGATTGGACAGCATAGATAGCTGTTATCTGCACGCTAACGGCTTACTCCCGCTTGCTAACCTGGCGTTCTAAAACTCGAAGCAGACACAAGTTAGACGCACGCAGGCATTGTGTTTCGACCTTTAACAAAATCAACAGCAAGGGAGTATACACAAATGCGGTCTGGGTAGAGAGCAGGACATTGCTAGGATTGTGCCAGGGCCTTAAAGCGGGCTTCGGGCTCGGGCCAGGCTCGGGCTCGGGCCAGCGCGATACCGGCCCGGCCCGAGTTTTCTTTTGAGCCCGGCCCGATTCGGGGTAATCGGGCCACTCGGGCCGTTCGGGCCGCTCGGGATTTCCGGGCATAGTAGCTTGCCTTTGCTGAAAAATACGGATTCACTGTCTTCTTCAATGCGTAACATGAATACATCTGAAGCGAAATATGGAGACAATTTAGCGCATAGTTATACTGTCCAAATGGTATTAGCAAGAAAGTCGCGAAAGCTAAATTCCCATTTATAATCAGTGGTCAACTGTGTATGTAAAGCTGTTGGATATAAGTTCTATAAGTATTTCTCCAATGATGTATTTTCATTCCTTTTTTTGAACGATTCACTGTATATACCTATCCAAAAATCGTATAATACAATCTGCACGATAAGCTTTATAAGCTACTTTATGTGCTTGCAAATTAGTGCGGAAAGCATTGTTTGAAATTTATGAAATGCAAAGCCTTTAACAATAGCTGCACCTGGACTTACAGATAATCGAGTCGTAAAAGTTCATTTTTGGATACACCTGGGCTTATTATAGGGAATTTTTCTTGGGGGGCTCTTTGGAGGGGTCCTCTTGGAGCGAGTCATTTATGGGGGATTTTTCAAAATTTTCTAAAAACATGCTAAACATTGCGTTATTTTTATAGAAAATTTTAGTCGAATCGTCAAAACTAAGCGGATTTAGTGCTTAAATAGGCACAAATCAACCAAAAATCTCCGGCGAAGCCGGAAAAGTTTTGAAAATTTGGCCTTCTGTTCTGAGCGATTTTTTTCAGGGCAAAAGTTGGTATCAAATGGAGCACCTACTTCTTGGGAGGGCGGTTTTTGGGAACGATTTTTTGGGGACGGGTGTTTAGCCCGAGAAACTTCTTAACGGCACAAGCTCGCTAGCTCGCTTGTTGACAAGAGAGAATTTCCTGCTGTCACACTACCATTTTGGGTAGAAAAAATAGAGGATCTCCCGAAATATCCTCTTCGAGAACTTCTTTTCGTTACTCCCAGAGCCATACTTATCGGAAATCAGGTAAATGTTTCGAAAAAATTACGGCGATACATCCGGAAAGTTTTACATCACAATGTTGCTTCAGATGAAGTCCAGGCAAGCGTTGTTCCGAAATATTTTCAGTTCTTCTTGCAAAAGTTTCATAATTTCATTTCATACGAGTTTATGAAGATAATGCTGTTAAAATTAAAATTAAATTAATTAAATTAAATTAAAAAGAAGAGCAAGTTACTAGAGCACTTGCCATTATTGTATTGTGCAACAGTGCTCTGTCCAGTAAATGCGAATGTTCCCCCATTTGGAAGGGTAGCAATATATATACCCCTCCCCTCCAACGAAGTCCTCGTTTGGAGGATAGAGGTTCCCGTTTGTAAGCGCCGACAACAGCAATTTGGATTCTGCAAATCACAGCTGTCTTGCCTTGATTTTTAAGCAATTTTCCAAACTTTAAATGCTTGTTTTTTAAATTTCAAATATTTGCACTGTAAATCCAACAGCTTTCTATATACACATATTATATTACTAATAAAACAGCTCGCTCACCTCTTTTTCAGTGACCTTCCTTGAGGTAAAGTCTTGAGCACAGTCGGAAAAGCATTGCTCTGTAAGCTGGTTATAAGACTGAAGAAAGTCACGAAACTAAAACACAAACAACGGATCAGAAAGCTTTTATACACTCTTAAAAGACTCGTGTAGAAATTCCAGGAATTCTCGTATAGTTTTCTACAAAAGCGCTCCTGTGAGGTCAGTTACTAGCGCAGCTTTGTGTACTTCTCACAAAAGTAACTTTTGTATTTATTACCGGCCTCTCGAAAAGTGAAAATTACAGGAGTTTCCTGTAGTAAATACTAAAAAAACCTGTATATACTTTTTTAGTACTACCTGTAGAAAGTACTAAACAAACCTGTTTTTTCATCTTTTTCGTCAATCTAAATGAGATACCAAGTTTTTACAAGATATATAAAACCTGTAATTTTCACTGGATCGATCTGTTTATGGAAAATGCGGGAAGGAGCGGGGGCGGCCGCTCCCAACATATTTTCGGCAGGGAGCGGCCGTTACAAAAAAATCACCCACGGGGTGTTGGAAGACTGAAAATTTGAAAAAATCCAAAAGATTTCAGTCTCAAAAAACTATTAATTAAATTCTTCTTTTGCGTCAGCGAACTGCAACAATTTTTAGGCTTCACGGAAACAAATAGATGTGGAATCTTGTGATTCACACTTGTAAATGTCTAAAACATTTTCTCGAAGAACTCTCCGCTTAATAGAGAGGACTATTACTGGGTTTTCTTTAATGGGGGGGGGATGCGGGCCCCCCACTGTTTGGGTTCCCCCACTCGACCCCTCCTCCCCAGGGGCGTATCCAGGATTTGGAAAAGGAGGGGGTTTTGACAAAAATTTCCACGTTTTGTAATGGAATATTGATCAAATTTAAACCAAAAAGAGGGGGTTTCAACCCCCAAAACCCCTCCCCTGGATACGCCCCTGCCTCCCCACTCGTTCCCCCCCACGTTTTATAAGGTATGCTGAAGATGCCAAATTTAAAGAATTTTTGGTCAAAATTTTCAAAACATTTCCGGCTTCGCCGGAATTTTTTGGTCAACAATCGTCTATTTTGGTACTAAAACTCTATTTTTGAGCATTTCCGAGCTTAGTTGTAGCAGTATACGTAGAAAAAAGGTAAATTTTTTACGGTATTTTTGGCATTTTTAGCCCATTTTATCACCCCTATCTTCCCCCCACAAGTGGCGGGCATCTCCCCACTTTTTTAGCCTAGAGAAAACCTAGTATGACACGAACCTGTTTGACTTGCTCCTCCGGAGACATTTGCGGTGCTGCTTCTGTCATTGCAATTTATTGGCTTACCAGTTAATATCTAGAATAATTGTCACAACATCAGGATATAATAATTATATATTGGTAACAGCAATATGTATATATGTGATGTAGAGCCCTCAGATTCGAATAGTAGCCGTACTTCCTTCAGAGCTAAGCGTACAGGCAATAAACCAAAATGTGGGTCTAATAAAAGCATCAGATAAAAACGGTTATACCAAAAAACCACACCTGCGTAAATTCAAATTTCGTGACGGGTGGAAGGATCGCACACAGGATTTTGATAAAGCGGGGTGGGGTGGGGTTCCATGCAACTAGAAAACATTTGCTTTTTCCCGTCGCTGGAGGGAGAACAGATATTGCGACACAAGTTTGAGACACTCTCCAACCAAAGCTGGGGGGTTAGTTGAAAAATTTTAGAAATTATGAAAAAATGCACAAACATTTTAATTAAAACTTGAGAATTTTTAGAAATTATGAAAAATCAATATCTATTAAAAACCTATAAAAAGATTTGAAAATATCATGGACACTTAATTTAAATTTACATTGCTAAAAATCCTTCAAACTAAACCCTAAAAACCTCAACAAAACTTCAAAAATAGGTGTAAAAATGTTAATACTGGCTCTGCAAAAGCGACAACAGATTAAAATTGGGATAGAAAAATATTAAAAACTAAAGTCTGACCAAAAAATGTAGAAAGCGAAATTGTTTGCTTTATATCTCGTAAACGCTTCAAGATAACTGCCATAAATTATATATTTTCTGAACCGGAATGATGAGATCTTTCTTCTCGTGAAAAAATTTTTTTGAAATTTCCAGTGCGATTTCAAAGGGTGCCGCTTTTATATGTCCAGAAAGATTGGTAAATGCTACACCCACGATTTTTCGGGAAAAATTTTCCCCCCTTGCCCGAATGTCCTACACACCAAATTTCAGCTTTGTTAGTTGAAAATTGCGTGAGTTATTCCATTTTTAGATTTTCAAAATCCTTTGATCTTTGCCGCTTTTTCGACTTTGACTGGTTGTTACTCGCCACTCGCTCAACGAAAAAAATTTTTTGATTGGATTTTCTGGACCGCCTGGGTGTCCGCTTTCATCTGATATACGTGGTATTTCAAAATTTGAAAATCGATTTTTTCGAAAAATACCACTTTTTGACCAAAAATTCCGGCAAAGCGAATCCACCAAAAGTGAATAAAAATAACATAATCATCAAAGTTCATTATGAGCTGAATCCAACGATATAAAGTTTTCGTGGCTACGACTTATATTGCGCCAGCAATGAATTTTTAAACATTTCCCTTATTTCAAGCTGGTTTTTGGCTTCCTTTGATGTTGCCGCCTAGATTTACCTGAACCCAGCGTAAACTAGCAAAAACCAGCTGAAATAAGGAAAATGTTTAAAAATTCATTACTGGCTGCAAAAGTCGTAATCCGAGAAACTTTACATCGTTGGATTCAGCTCGCCAATGAACTTTATGATATGTTATTTTTATTCACCTTTGGATTCGCTTTGCCGAAACTTTGGGTCAAAAAGTGGTAATTATTCGAAAAAATCGACTTTCAAGTTCTGAAATACCCACGTATATCGAGATGAAGCTTAACGACCAAAATCAATCCAAAAAATTTTTTCGTTTGAGCGAATATACAACCGGTCAAAGCTGAAAAATATCGAAAAAGTTTTGAAAATCTAAAAAATGGAATAACTTTTCACAATTTTCAACGCAACAAGCGTGATTTGGTGTTCGAGCAGAGAAAAATTTTCCTGAAAAAAATCGTGGTTCTGCCATTTTGCAATCCTTCTGGATACTAAAAGCGGCACCTGAAATCGCACGAAATTTCAAAAAACTTTTTTTCACGAGGAGATAAATTTCATTTCCGGTTCGAAAAATATATAATTTATGGCAGTTATCTTTGAAAAATGTTTACGATATAAAGCAAACAATTTCGCCGATTTTTGGTCGGATTTTTAATAGAAGAGCGCCACATCAGAGATGAAACCGGGTCACTATTTGCTGACCCGGTGACCCGGTGACACCGGTATTTTTAAAAATTCAGGTTTAAGCTTGGAAAAATTAAAAAATACTTATATTGGGGTGCGCTGAGTGTTTTTTATGTTTTTGGACATTTCTGGCGTCTAAAATAAGAGGTTGGGCAAAATATTTGCTTTCCTTAAAGCAGCATTGGAAAGTAAATATTGCAAGTAAGCCTTACAAAATCAAAATGGATTTGAACAATTTCGCACTCAATGTGATGTGTAGTACACAACGTACATAACGTTTTTAATCAAACAAACTGGAACAAAATACTATGCTAAAGTCATCACATCATCTATGTATATAATTCTAATCATAGAGCTTACCATTAGCACTTTCGTGTTTTATCATTTTGTATATACTTTTCTAAAATTTCATTTAGTTGTTTGTATGGCTCAGGGTTTCACTCAGCGGAGATTTTTTAAAAATATTCTTGCTTATGGCTAGGATTCAGACAATATATTCTATGAATAAAAACAAACAAAACTACATTAGTTCCTAAAGATAGTAAGCCATAACAAATAGGAAAAATGCAAAGCAAACCTCAGAATCTGTAAACCTTGTTTTGCTGAGATTTTCCTTCTTACCGAGATTTGAAACACACAGACTGACCCCCCCCTCTCCAAAAATGATCGCAGCGGAGAAAAATCACTTACAGTAGACGGAGAATGGAAAATTTTAGATCTTAAAATAACGATTTCAGACTCTCAGGGCCCACACAATAATTTTCATTTCCTAGTTAAGATTCAACGCTATCATTGTAGTTTCAAACCTAGGTCTAAGCTTTACAGGACATTACAAATATTATGAGGACACTGCTGTGACAATCAATTAAAAACTATGCGATAAAGTTAAGAATATTAAAAACAGGTAAAAATTTTGAAAACTATGCTTTAACAGCAAAAAATTCCCCCTAATCAAAAATACCAGGTCAAGACCGAATCAGAGCTCCTGGCCCGGTGACCCGGTCCATATAGTGACCCGAACGGACCCGGTTTCATCTCTGCGCCACAGGATCAAAAAATTTAGAAATGAAGATAGAAGTGAAATAAGCACAATTTTTTGGGACTTTGAAAATTTTGGAATTTTTGGTTTTCAATTCAAGAGAGATAATTCAATTCATTCATTGAGAATTCAAGCCAAATTTTCAAATTTCGTCAAAAATAGCTATTTTTTCACTAAAATAGGTCGGGTTTGGCTTTATGCAATAAAAACACGTTTTCTATGTGATAGGATGCTTAAACTGCAGAAAATAAGCAAATTTCAAAAATTCCCAAAATTTGCCTATGTTTACATGTTTACATATGAAATTTTCAAAAGTCAATTTGGCATGAATTTTTGCAAAAATATTGATATTTTTTGATTCAGATGTACTAAAAATGACCCACTCTTTCCAATGGTATAGTCAAAACTATTCTGGCATACTTCCAGCAAAAATTTCGGCTGGGTTTTTTTCCCGCCCATGGGTTTTTTCCTGCATTGGGTTTTTTCCCATCGGTTTGGTCGAAAATTTCTCACCAACCGTAAGTGCTAGAGAGACGTTTTATGGCTCATTTTGAAGCTCTTCGCAAGGCCTCATGGTGGTTATCGTTAGATTTTTGACTTGTCGCTTAATAAAAAAATTACAGCCAAAATTCGAAAATTTGGGTTTTTTCCCGCCGCGCTATATATGAGTGAGTATATTGGTCGTAATCCCGCCCTGGCCTATAATACGTATAGGCCCACCCCTCAATTTTATGCTATCATGAATGGTCAGGTTCTAAAAGATTAGGGCCAAAAGACTTTGACCAATTATGTAAGCTATTCTTGATCACAGAAAATTCCCATTCTGCTAAACTTCGAGTCAGGACCGCACCCAGGATTTTGAAATGGGGGGGTCCAAGGTAAAATTCAGCGGGGGTCTGGGGGGTTGAAGAATTTTCTCATTTTTGCCCAAAAATCGTGCATTGGATGTTTATTTCTTGCAAAAAGTAAATTGTCCCGCCGAAGGCGCGAAAATGCTTTAAAAATAGCTGTTTTTGCTATAAAAATAGCAAAATTTTTCTATTTTATCATTCCAAAAGGGGGTCTACCTCTCTTGAACCCCCCCCCCTCCTGGGTGCGGGCCTGCTTCGAGTATATATGTAATGATGTCTATATATGTGGTTTTGTTATTTATGTAGTTATTTCTGTAGAATACATAATATAGATTAAAGTCTGACCAAAAAATGTAGGGAGCGTTTTTGCTGCAGCAATGTATATATTTTCTGAACCGTCATGGCATCAACTTTCTTTTGGTTGAAAAAAATTGAAAAAATTAAAATTCATCAAAAGAAGCTGATTTTGTAAGTTTTGAAAGATCAGTAGGTGCCAGGAACTAGCCGTTCTGTGGAAAATTAGCCCATGTCCCAAATATAAGCTAATTTCGTCAAGAATTGCGATAGTTATTCAATTTTTTCGATTTTCAAAATCCTTTGATCGTTGCCGCTTTTTCAACTTTGACTGCCTAAAACTCACGACTCACCCAATGGAAAAATTTTTCAATTGGGTTTCCAGGGCCGCTTACGTGTCAGCTTTCGTGTGATTTATGTGGTTTTTCAAAATTTGAAAATAGATTTTTCGAAAAATACAACTTTTTGACCCAAAATTTCGGCAGAGAATCCAGCAAAAGCGAGTTAAAGTAGCATAATCATAAAGTTTTATCGGAGCAGAATCCAACAATATAAAGTTTTTGTGGCTACGACTTAGTTATATTTCCACCGCAGAGAAATTTTTGGCTTGATAACCATAGCTGGGGCCCCCAAATTAAATCCAAATCTTAATGACTTTATTGCGCACCCTGCTGTGCCGATTCCAATTTGAAGTCTAACAGAAAGGTCAAATGGTGGTCAACTCTAATACAGTTTTAAGTGCAAATAGAGGGGGCCCATCAGTGAATATATAAAGATTACAAATGGTAATGTTGTAAAACAAGTGACTTTTCAACTAAAGTGAAATGAAAGAACAAACGAAACTAAGATTGTCACTACAGCACCTCCGACCCGAAAAATTCGGGCCCGAGGTGGGGATCGAACCCACAACCTTTGACTGTCTAGGCCAACGCTCTACCGATTGAGCCACCCGGGCACAATCGAACCAAGCTTAAGTTGGAATTCGTTCCCAAACTGTAGTCCGGAATTGTAGTGTGGAATTGTAGTCCGGAATTGTAGTCCCAAACTGTAGTGTAGAATTCGTTCCCAAAAATCAAACTTTGGGTATCGATATCTCAAACCTATAGAATCGGTCAAAATTTTATTTTGTGCCACGATATGAAGGACATGTGGGTCGAGGGATATTTTTTGGATTTAGCTCACTTCACCAGGTCTTAATACTCCAAATGTACGATGTCACGAAATTTTGCAACTTCGCATCGAGTAATTCTCGCAGCTGGTGATGTTCCAGCCACGAAAAGTCCCTCCGCAATACTGCGAATTTCCATCCTGCCAAAGCTTGCGCGAATTCATGGTGCTTAAAACGAAACAATCGGCAGTTTTGTCAATGTGTTTCGGCCAAATCTCTAGCTTAAAGGAACGAACTCCAGCTAATAGACATTAATAAAATGTGTAATTAGATTTATGATATATAAATATACGATATATAAATTGAGTAGAAACTAAATCAATAGAACTATCGATTAAGTATAAATAAATCAAAATTCTCCGTAAGATTTGGCAGTACTTTTGACAAAACTGATTTCCTCAAACATGGCCATTTTTGACCTCCAAAATCATTTTTGGCTTATACTAACTTAAGGGGGAACTCCACGTTAGGTTAATTGTTTCGACCATCTCCAATTTAACTCATTTACAAATTCATTGGCTGGCGGGATATTTTAGCGAGTTTATAAAATTTAAGTCGGGTATTGAGTGCAAAAACTTGGTATGGAACTACGCTTCATCGCGAAAGCAACAGCAAATAGGAAATCGAAAGTGTATATAATTTATATGTAATATTATTGTAATTATAATTCTGCGTCAAAAAATATCGAAACTGGTGTAAGACCGGGGTAACATTTTGTATAGTTTTAAAAACTGTAAACAGATACTGTGTCAGGGGGGAATTATAATTTTGAATTAGGTATTGAAAAAATTTAATTAATTTTTGAAGTTAGCGAACTGCCGAAAGTCTCTAAATTCTGTCGCTTTTGGTGACTCAAAAATGAGGTCGGGTAAGTTTTGTTTAGCTGCACATTATAAAAAAATTAAAGTTCTAACTAAAAATTATAATTCAATATGTTACTGGTAAGAGTGTAAAAAAGGTTTCAAATCGATATCCAATGTTGCAGGAATCTCGTTAAAAAAGATTTTTAGCGCAGAAAACTTTGAAGTTGACTTGCGAAAATTTGTTTCAAGTGGCTGCAGAATTCTCTCACTGGCTCATATTCAAATTGCACACAGTTGATTGCTCGAACTTGCGGAGAACTAAACGAAACAACCTACTATTTGAAACTTGATGGCGCAGTATGCACGACATTATGTCTGTCGGTTTATGGGTGAAAATGAACGAAATCCGTTATGAAAAATTCTTCTTCTATGATTAATCCCCCTTAAACTGCCAGCTTAACATAGCTCAAAGCTGTAAAGCAGCAAAAAATGTTCACTTCGGTGACCTCTTTCCATTTATATCAACCAATCAGGTGTATCGCTTGCGAACTGAGAGAAT